>PVIY010002810.1:0-121938 GCA_004026745.1 Myrmecophaga tridactyla
TGTGTGTGTGTGTGTGTGAGTGTGTGTGAGTGTGTGTGTGTTTGTGGGACTCCCGGACTCATCCGCTTTGCCTGTGCGGGTGCTGGGTAGTCAGTGTGTGTGGTTACAGTTATGGCTGGAGGTGCGTGTGGCTGTAGGGGCTTGTGGCTGTGCCTCTTGAGTGTCCGTGTGACAGTGAGTGAGTGTGCTCTGGTCTCTGTGTGACTGTGGCCTTAGGTCTTTACCTGTGACCGAGTCTGGGGTTTCCTTTTTGTAGTACAGTTTGGCACCGTGTGTTTGTGTCCATCCAGCTGCATGGTTGTGACCGAGTAGGGGGGTTTGAGGTGGCAGGGGTGCATTCTGGAGCCAAGAGGGGATTGCTTGTTGGTAGTTGCTTCTTAGTGGCCCTGCACTGGTGTGGGTGCCTGCACGTCTGAGCATATGTGCCAGGGCGTGTGTGCGTGTGTGTGGCTGTTTTCTGCTCGCTCTGGGGCAGGTTGGGGAACTGCTTCCCTCCATATCTGCAGAGCTGAGCAGGGCTGGTCTGCAGGGGTCAGGCCCCAGCAGTTCACTCCTCTGCAGCTGCAGGGCTGAAGGGCTTGTCCCCTGCTCTCACCACACCCCCCACTTAGAGAACTCAAGTCTAAACTGAAATCAGAGTCTGAGTGTTGGCCTGAGAAAGAGGAGATCATTAACTGTGCTTAAGAAAGGGAGAGAGAGGTAGAGGAGGAGCCCTTCTGAAGCCCTGGAAATTGCCAGCCTGGGCTCTTATAGCTCTTTATCTGTGCAAGAGTGGGGGTAAGTTGACTGATAACATGGGAAAGGCTGCGTGTCCATGTGAGACAGAGAAACAGAGCAGAGGGTTTGTATTTGGTTAACAGCCCTATCTGTCCTCCTGTCTCCTGGCCTCATTTTGCCATGACTGGCAGGAAAACTTTGCAGAGGGGCTATTAGATTGGACCTCAGCAGCCCCCTCCTCTCCAAGGAGAAGGCTGTTAAGAAGTTATCTTGTCTACAAACCAAAGCTCTAATAGTTCTCCTCTGCACGCCAATTAGAAGCAAATGAACATTGGTGGCAAGTTGCCCGAAACTGAGAAGTTAGGTCGCAGTAGCTCCACTCCTCTCCACAAAGACATCTGTTCTCTTACATCACTCCTATCACTGCTGTCTTGCAGTTTACAAAGTACTTTTGTGCGTTTAATCTCATTTTCTCTCCACAAAAACTATGCAAGATGATGAAAAGCCTGGCTTCAGGCTGCGGTTGCTACAGAGAGCCTCTCAGCCCAGATCTTGTGATTCTAAACCCCACGTTCCTTGCATTACTTACACCTCACTTAGTCCCGTCTTAGACGCATTTTGAAAGGTTTATTTTGGTTCATTATTTTACAATTTGAGATGCGATTCACAAATCATGAATTTTAAAGGGGACAGTTCAATGATTTTTAGCATGTGCACAAGGCTGTGCAACTATCACCACTAACTCGAAAACATTTTCATCACCCCGGATGAAACCCCGCCTGCTTTAGTTATCACCCCCCTGGAACCCCATTCACCCCAGCCCTAGGTACTCTGGGCTGACCTCAGTTGAGTTGCATCCACACTCTGTTCTTCAGCTCATTTGAAATAGACGGGCGTGAGACTGGATTCCTTCTTTAAGTGTAAATTCTTTGGCATGTGTAGCTTTCCTGAAGTTCTCCCAAATAACTGACCTTACATTCCAAGAATCTCAGAGAATGACCAAGAATTAAATTGCTTTGAAGTCTGTACCCCCAAAATCACTTCATCACTCATCAAAATGCAACTCCTCCCTGAGTCAAACCCTCCCTGGCCAGACACACTGCACGGCGTGGGAAACAGGGAAATTGTGGCCAGAGTAAAGCAACTCTCTCTTCCTCTTTTCTCTCTTTTCATTTTTTTTTTTTTTTTTTTTTTTTTCTCATGCTTTCATGATCTAATTTATGTCCTTTTACTGTAAGTCATCTCCACTCCTTTTTGAGAACAGGCAGAGAACAGGAAGAGATAAATCAATACTTCTCAGGAATGGATCCCATAACATTGTTTTTTTGTTTTTTTTTTTTTTGAGTTGAATAGGGGTTTCCCAACCTTGTCACTGTTTACATTTCCATCTGGAAGATTCCCAGGTGGGGGGTGTGGTAAGGCCCTGTCCCTGGCATTGTGAAGTTTTAGCAGCACCGTGTCCTCTACCCACTAGATGCCAGTATTGCCATCCCCAAAAAATGTCTCCAGAAATTACCCAGTGTCCCCTCAGAGGCAGCACCGCCTCCAGTGGAGAACAACCGGAGTAGATCCTACAGTAAGTTTGTTGTTGTTGTGTGAGTTGTTTTGTTTCATTTATGCTCCACTTGAGGACAGAAACTCACACCTCGTGGCACTGTAATCCGCAAAGCTTTCCTTGGCTTTTCAACCTTTCCTTCCTTTGGGGTAGGGAGAGTGAGAACTAATTGATTGGCCACAAGATATATGCCCCTGCACGATGCTATGCAGACATTATTTTAATAACATGTAGAGGGACTCCAGGCCACTCTGGTGTACTCATTCTTTTTGTTGAAATTGCACATCCTGAGATGTATCCTTTGCTGCTCCCCTCCATCTGTTCGCTCTCCTTTTCCCATTGCCATTGGCTTCTGACTCATTCCTGTCCTCGATCAGCCTTGCATCTCTCCCAGCCATCGCTGCTTTCCAGGTTTCTCTTTCCCATTCAATGGGCGCCTCTGTGTAACACAACATGCCAAGTCCCAGTGGTGCAGACTCGCTCAGAGACTGTGTGTGTGTGTGTGTGTGTGTTCTTACTTCAGTTTTCTCTCTGAAAGAAAAAAAATAAAGAAAAATGGCTTTTGGGGCTTAAGTCATAATTCCTTTTGGAGTCTAACCTCTTAGCCTTTAGCTTTTAGAAGATATTAACTGTCCCTTACCTTCATTTATATAAACAAACCAATAGTGTAGAACGTTTCATAGAAAACATGTAAACATTTTTGAGAACCACCAAAAGCTTTTGCAATCCACAGCCAGTAGGCCTGATCCTGGCCAGTTTCTACTGCCCAGAGTGTTTTTTTTTAATTGTGGAGTGCAACATATATACAAAACAATAAATTTCCAAGTACATTTTAACAGGTAGTTATAGAACAGATTTTAAAGTTTGGTATGAGTTATAGTTCCACGATTTTTTTTTCTTCTAGCTGCTCCTAGAACCTGGAGACCAAAAGAAATATCAATATAATGATTCAGCAGTCATACTCTCGTTAAATCCTATTGTCTCTGTTATACTTCTCCTCTCTTTTTTTTTCCTTTTTTGTGTAAAATAACATATATACAAAACAATACATTTCAAAGTACATCACAACAATTAGTTGTAGAACAGATGTCAGAGTTTGGTGTGGATTACAATCCCGCAGTTTTAGGTTTTTATTTCTAGCTGCTCTAAGGACCTGGAGACTGAAAGAAATATAATGATTCAGCACTCATTTGTTGGTTAAACCAGATCTCTGTATAACTCTACCATCACCTTTGAGCTTTCTCTCACTCTTTAGGGATATTTGGGCTATGTCCATTCTAACATTTTTGTGTTGGAAGAGACTGTCAATGTGATGGGATAGGGGATGGAATTAGTTGAGGTACTGGAAGGGTTGGCCCCTCTGTACTTCAGGACTTATCTGGTCCAGGGACCCACCAGAATGATTTTTTAAAAATCCGTGTGTTGGGATTTAAAAAATCTTGGGACTTGAAGATCACTCAGCTGTTGCCTAGTTTGAAAGAGAAAATGAATTCTCTTAAAATGTCATGCCCACCCCTTAAGAAAGAACATCAGGGTAAGAGCTGAAACAACTCTGGTAAGTTGAAATCTAAGAGCCAGAAGAGTCTGTTGAGTAATCATGCCAGATAGGAAATGTGAAGTTACAGGACTCCGTTTGCTATACTCTGGCAGGAATGTGGGTAAACATTGGGAAACCTGGAAAATCCTCTATGGAAATGACTCAAAGGAACAGCAGACCAGGATTGGTAAGGAAGGGGCCTGGCTGTTTAGAAATAGCCTGTTTCCTGGGCATCTTCGTCTTTTGCAGACACTGGAGCAGAAAACATGAGACTTGAGTCCTGAAGCTGATTGCCAGTGGTATCGGTGATGTGACATTCTCTTTCTTTCTCTGTAGTTGGAGGCTGGCAGCGATGACGACAGGAAGCTAAACCTCAGGTGAGCAGATTTTGAATTTTCCTTTTTAAGCCTTTCTTCCAAGCAGGTAAGGGATACTTTTATTCCTTACTCATGGTAGATGCTCAAAGAGAATACACCGATTTTTAGTAGTGCTTTAAAAATCATGCATGCGTTTCACTATAACTTTACTAATATAGAACATTTGGAAAAGAAGAAAAATAAGTATCCATAATCCTGTCACTCTCACATTACCGTGGTGGACATTTTTATGTATTTTCTTGTAGATTTTACTCCTGACTATTTTTTAAATAATCATTATACTATGCCCTCACTTTTTCATTCTGCTTTTGATAAGGTACTTATTTTTGAGGTAAGCGTGTTGCTGATTTGAAACAAGTGTTTTTTGGTTGTGCTTGGGAGAAATCTTTAGTGATGCTTGTTAATTCCTTAAGCTGTAGCCGTCCACTGCTATAATCACTTAAGAGACCCAGAAGCATTTTTATTTTCCTTTGTCAAAAATTAAGGCCTTCCTTCCCCTTAGAGGTTTTGTTGGATTTCAGGAAATCCAGTACTTTGTTACAATGTATCTCTCTGCACCAAACAGCCAGCCTTCAACTCTGACTCTCAAAGTTAAAAAAAAATGTAAACAAACTCTCAGGGATATTTTTGTTTTAAAAAAAGGTCTTGTTTCATTGTGAGGAGGAGGAAAGTTAATTGGAAAAGAAATGTGTTCAGAAATTGGGCTTACCCATTCATCAGAGAAAGTGGGGTGTTCTGGCTCAGCTGTATGCAGAAAGTGCTTGGAAATATGCTCCTCTTCTCTTTGAAGTCTCTGTGTTGGAATGCAGGGAAGGAAAACATTCGCAGTTTGGGTGGCAAGCATTATTTCTAAAGATTACGTGTGTAGGGAAATAATCGACTGCAAAAATCAAAGCGATGCCTATTTCAATTGCCGGATGCCTGTTTTTAATGTTACGTTCAAGAGGAAGGTCCTGTGGTGGTGACAGATTTGCCCTTTTACCCTGGGGTTTTTGGTGGGTCAGGACCCAGTGGCCCCACAGGCAGGAAACACAAGTCCGAACCAGCCAGACTCCCAAGTGGGGGCAGTAATGGGCCGTTTTTGTAGATCATTCTCTCCCCGGGGAGAATGCATGCTGCAGTCTGCGGGGCGGGGGAAGCAGAAGTCTGCTGTGTGGACCTTAGTTGGAGGAGAGGAAGCAGAGCTGGAACTAGAGTAGGGGACTTTCTGACCACTTTCTGGGGCTGGCCAAGCAGCCTTAGGTGCTAGTTTCCCCTCTCCCAGCTCCCGCCAGCCCTTCCCTGGACTCCATCCTTTTCAGGACTCTTGCCCAGGAGATAGCGTTTAGATCTCTGGCTTAATTATTTAGATTATCTTTGGGGCAAAGAAAAAATTTTTTGGATGAACTTTAATTAGGTGATGCAGAGTATTTTGAATTGTGAATTAATAACAACTTCAAATAGTGATCTGGACATGTGTATATGACCCCTGGCTAATAAAAGGCCTCTTTCTCTGTGTAGTTGGAAGCTGGAGGGAAGTGAGTTGGCTGGCGACTCTGTGCCAGCGTTATAGGTAACGGCAGCTTTATAGATTGTCATATTTGGTTCTCACCACAACCCAGTGGGCTCCCTTTTCCCTGTTGATGCGCCAGAGAGATCCCTGTTGATTGCACAAGGGAGGTCCTGTCCGGAAACTGAGGCCTGCGTTGCCTCTGAAATCCAAGTTTATCACACCAAATTGCCTTTCTGGGGACCAGTTTAGTTGAACGGTTGAATGAGACACGTGGGACATACAGGTGAGGAAATATATCTAATATCCCACAAGTGTGTAGAGACAGCGCCAGGGCTACAACCAAAGGCTTCTGATGACCTGCATTAGGTGCTCCCAGGACGTGAAATAATTCTGACAGTTCCTCTTTGAGGCTCTCAGCAGGTCCCAATGCCATTGAGACCATTGGAAGACCCTGGGCCAGGCTCGGGAGGCAGCTGCTTCTTGCCAGCAGGACGCTGGGTTCTGAGCTTGCCTTACCCCCTTCATTCACCCTGACATTTTATCCGTGCCGCTCTCCCCGCTTTTAAGGGGAAGGACTGCATCCTGCTTTTCTAACCCTTCTAGGCATACAAGGAACATCCTTCTGTCCTGATTTAAGCTTTGACTGAAACTCATTCATCCCTGTGTGTCAGTTTGCATTTTCAGACCTTTTCTCTCTAAATGTCTGTTAGAGGAGAATTTTATGCAACTGTAAATTGGTTTGTGTTTGTTTCGAGGGAGGGCTGGGAGAAGGGAGTTCTCTTTACTTCAAATTTCATCCTGAAGGTTAATGGACATTATTTAGATTTTAAGAGGTGCTGTAAGGAGAAAAACTGAGGATAGGATATTCCTCTCCCTCTCTCCCTTTTTGTCGACTCTTAATAGTTTCATTTTTCTGGTCACCCAAGAACTCATCTTTGACTCATGCAGATCCGGTAAGTTGCCAGTTTACATGGATTGGACCTTCCCAGTGTGTCACCTGCCTTCTTTTTCCCATTGGTGACACCGTTGTTCAAACCTTCTCACCTCCCCTGTTCCATCGTGGGCCCACCTGTCTAAGCAGTCCCTCTGCCTCAGTTATTCACCCCCCCTTATCAGGTAGAGACTCATCTCGAAGCATCTCTAATCTTTCTTCCTGCTGGTCCCCAAAGCCTCTGCACTCTGCCTTCTCCCTGCATTGTTGGCCTTTCCTCCTGCCACCTCTTTTGCAAATGCTGATTTTTCAACCCAATAGGACTGCTACCTGTTCCCCAACCATGTGCTTTCCCCAAGCCAGTCAGTTCCTTTCGCTCAGAAATCCTCATGGCCAACCAAAAGTACTCCCTCCCTCAACGTTTGTGACTTCTTGCTCTTCAGAGACTGCAGGTAGCTCTCGGTTTACCTCTCTGGGGAAGGTTCCACATCAGCTCTATGTTGCAGGTACATATGCTTTTGTCTTTTCCCTTCCTGTGGGTGCTCCTCTTTGTAGCAAGACCTTGGTTCTATGCCTGCACACAGTGTGCCAACCATTTAAAAATAGTAACTTTGTTTTAACCCTACTGTAAAGAAGTTGCAAGCATGTATGAGAAATAGCAGTGTGTATAGAAAAGATCAAGAGGTTTGGAGTCGGGCAGAGCCAGGTTTGGAATGGGGATCTGTGCTAGTATCTGAGTGTATTTGTACCCCTCCGTGAGTTACTATACCTTTGTGGGTTACTCTCCCTCTTTGGGCTGCTATACCTCTGCTGGTCTCAGTTTTTTCATCTGTAAAACAGAATTAAATCTTTCAGGATTGTTGGGGATTACTGAAGCTCCTTGCCCACAATCAAGTACGTAATGGGCTTGGGGAACGGGTACTGTTTTTGCCTGCATGTGGTTTGCTCATGTGCCGGTGTTCATCCACAGCATAGAAGAACCAGAGGAGCTGGCCCACCTAAGGTGCCAAGCCCTCTGAGTCACACATAGCCCAGGCCTGGGGATCCCACCATCGCAGTGCTCAGGGACTCGGCGCAGCCTGCGGGCTCTCCACGGCTGCGTTCGTGTGAGGTGTGAGCGAGAATGCACACTTTGCAGAATCTATGTTGAAAGTTAGTCTGTCTTAAGGTCTTCTGGGAAATGTCTCAAGAGCTCACCACCTCCAACCAGAGTGGAGAGTATTGGCAAAAGCAGTGCAGATCTGGTTCTCTCTCCTTTCCCCCGCTTTCTGTGTGTGTGCTGACTCTGCCGGCCTCTGGCTGTGCTCTCTTGGAAGCCATGCTGCTCAGACTGTGGGAATTGGTGAGCAGATGGACCTGCTGG
Source organism: Myrmecophaga tridactyla (assembly GCA_004026745.1). Classification (NCBI taxonomy): domain Eukaryota; kingdom Metazoa; phylum Chordata; class Mammalia; order Pilosa; family Myrmecophagidae; genus Myrmecophaga; species Myrmecophaga tridactyla. The sequence continues at coordinate 7,973 of PVIY010002810.1, forward strand.
CAGCAGCTCCTGGCTCCCTCAGCATCCTGGGAGCTGCTTCAGGCTGGCAGGAGCCGGGGATGGTTGTGCGCCAGGCAGGGCACCAGGGAGATAATATTGCTGTGTTGGACCCAGGGTGTGGATCAGGAGTGAATGTGTTGTTTTTTTTTTTTTCATCCAGTATTTCCAAATCAAGCACGTGAAAATGTTGATTAGGATTCTTTTAATTTTTCTTTTCAACCCCCTGCCCAAGCAGACATTTGGGTCAGAGTAGCAAGATTTTGCCTTCTCTAATTTTATTTGGTTGTGTTAATAAACTGTGAACTTCCTTACACCTCTGCCTTTTCCCCCACACTCTCTTCCCCTTTAGGTCTTGACCAAGAATTCCTTACAACCTCCTGAAGTGGTGGTCAGGACGGGGTGGGACCTGTCTCCCCAGACTGCTGCTTCCCCATCTTCTTTCATCAGCCCTTCTTTTGTGCCTGCCCATCTTTTTGGATTCCTCTCTGCCCTACTTGGTGGTTTACCTTAGTCTGGACGTTATTGTGTCCTTTAAGTCCTGCCAACTTGCAAGGTTCTGTGCTCTGGGCTGGAGATGGAGAAGCATGTAGGTAACTGTATCAGCTAGCTATGCTGCGTAACAAGTTACCACACATGCAGCAGCTTAAAACAACGTGCACTTATTATCTCGTGGTTTCCATGGGGTGGGAATCTGGACGCAGCTTAGCAGGGGCCTCTGCTTAGGGTCTCACAAAGTGCTTCCAAGGCATTGGCTGGGGTCTCATCTGAGGCCCGAGGTCCTCTTGCCTCTTCCAGTCTGACGTGTTCGCTGGCAGAAATCATTTTCTAGCAGCTATGCAAGTCTTGGCGACTAGCTTCTTCAGGGCTGTTACAGAGCCTTACATAGCAGGATGAAGTGACAGACGGGGTCACTGTCTCATCGGGTTTGCAGTATAACGTAGCCTGATTAAGGGAGCAACTATCCCATTATGTTCACCAGGCCCACCCCACTCAAGGCAGGGGGTACAGAGGGCTGGGGATCTGGGGGACCCCTTCGTTCTGCCTCCTATTCTCAGACTGAGTGTGTCCTTGAGGTTCTCCCCGTGTAACTTAGAAGAAACAGACATGCAAACAGTAGGTTTCCATTCATTCAGTGTTAGATATGACAGCGGTGTACTGTTGAGAGGTGGTGCTGGACTGGGTAGCTGTGGTGCTGGCAGATATGCTCAGTTCCCATGGGAAGAGGCCAGGAGGCACTGGGGGGCCCCACGGGGTCTGACTGCCCAGCCGGTGGGTGCCACATCCCTCAGCCAACAAGCCATGTGCGTCTTCAGACAGCGAGGCTGGACATCTCTTGGATTTGCCCTCACCCTGAATATTTTGGTCTCTGAAATGCCACCTCCATTGATCCTTATATTTTTTTCCTTCAGCCTTGGCCTCAAGTAGGAATAAGCCTCTCTCACTTTGCTAGGCTATTCTGACTTGGGCAAGGCTTGGTTTCAAGTGGGCATGATAATACACAGCTTGTAGGGTTGTTATCAGAATCTGACGGGTAAATATCCGACCCTCTTCTCACATAGTAGACGTCCCACAAAGGCCCATCCTTCAGGTACAGCTTCCCTAAGAAGTGATTCATGAGCCTTCCTTTTCCTTCCTGCAGGCATTTTTCTTTCTTTAGTGTTTCCTTGGAACTCTGTGCTCTCCTGTTCAGTCTTGTGCGATCCTGTAAAGTACATTAACGCTCTCTACCAGCAGGACCAGCTCCGTGATTTGCGAAGCCCGGTGCAAAATGAGAGATCGCAGAGCCCCCTGCCCAAAACTTATCAAGCATTTCCAGAGAGCACCAGGAGCACATTGAACTGAGCTCGGGGCCTTGGGCAGCTGCATAGGTTGCCTGCCCGCCAGGCCAGCCCTGCCAGCCCACCCAGAAGACAGGGCCTTCCTCACCTCTCAGCACCTGGCAAGCACTGGATGGCCCATACCTGCATGAAATTTTCTGTATTCTCTGTCATAGTGAGGAACTCAGAGTGGTCTTGAACTCTAGGAGACAAAGCATGGAGAGATTTTTCCTGCAGTTTGGTGGTACGGACATTGTTCTATCAGTCTCAATAAGCCTTTGTCCTAAGGCTTTGCGTGTGTTGGGCGTGCTTAACTCTTGACTCACTATTTCCCTTGTGGGGGTTGGAGACCACTTGTAATATTTCTGTGCAAATTATTAGTGATTCGCTGCTGTGTAAAAGGGACTCAAAATGAATTTCAACCAATAATGAGTTAACTTCCTCTGCCACCATTTGGATTCCCCCCTTTCTCCATAATCTTCATCCTGTTTCCAGGAACAAGAGTAAGCCAGAGGAGTTCCCTCCCCTAAGGCAAAGCGAATTGTATTCTGTCCCTAGGTGTCACTTACTCAGGATAGTGAAAATTGTTTTTATGACCCTAGATGAGGGTGAGGGGGGAGGTACTCCTGCTTGAAATTGTTTTTAAAAAATAAATGCTACCGGGTTCTGTAATTGGGGCAGTTTTGGAAATTGTACTTTATTGGAAGTGTACCAGCTGTCATCACCTTGATTTTGGTTGTACCCACCCAGCCTTCAGTCTGTTCTGTACTTTGTCTGGGGGGGTGGGGCCCCTGGCTCAGACTTTGGGAGTTGTTCTTTTGATGGATGAGCACTCTAGTTTTCTTTCTTGCAAAGGTTGTTTGAGCCACAAATCACTTTATCCCACTGTTCCCATTTCAAGATAAAAGGAAACTTCTGTTGAAAAATTTTAAAAAGAAGCCTTTGTCCTAACACGCCTGCTTATGAGCCATTCATTCAACAGACGTTCATTGAGCACCTACTATGTGCCAAGGACTGCTAAGGAATTGGGAATATAGCTGTGCCCCCATGGGACTGACATTCTTTTGGGGGAGACAAGGCAGTAAGATAAACAAGTACAGTAAATGCTAAGGAAAAAAAATGAAGTAGGGTGGGCCACAGTAGCTCAGTGTCAGAGTTCTGTCCTGCCATACTGGAGACTTGGTTTCGATTCCCAGTGCCTGCCCATGCAAAAAAGTAAATAAATAAAAAGTAAAATAAGGGTAGAAGATGTGAAAGTGAACACTTATGTACATTATTTCATTTAATTTATGTTAAAATCCTGTAAGGAAAGTTCTACTTTTATTCCAATCTGTGGATGAAAAGACTGAGCCTCAGAGAGCTAAGTAACCGGCCCAATTTTGTGTAGTAGGAAGTGGTAAAGCCAAGCTCCTCACACTAATCCCGTGCTCTGAACCCCCAAATTCTAGAGGCATCTCTGCTCCTCCCCCGATGTTTCAGCTGTCTCACTGGGAGGCAGAGTGGCGTTTATCCAGAAGAAGCATGGCTTTGCAATCTGTTCTTTCTGCTTGGACCCCAGCGATAGGACTGTGAGCTGTGCACTAAGTCCCTTCCTCAATTAAGAATTGTAATACATCACCCTTTTATTTTTTGTATGCTGTATGGTGGGGTTCACATTTCATTCTTTTTTTCATGTGACTATTTCGTTACTGCAGCAGCACTTTTTGAATTTTCAGGGGCCAGGTTGGGGGAAGTGCAAAGCCTGGGAATTGAACCCGGGTCTCCCACATGGCAGGCGAGAATTCTACCACTGAACTACCTGTGTACCCCCCAATACATCACCCTTTATGGGAGTCGAACTAGGTAGAGTGAATGGGAACCAGTAAAACTTGCCTCTGTGCTGTTTGTTACGTGCAGACTGTGCTTGGAACTTTATTTACTTTATCTCATTTTACCATCACCCCATGCCTGCCAAGTGGGTGGTCTCATTTTAAGAAACTGCAGTTGAAAGAGCTGGTGAGAAGCCAGAGCCAAGATTTGAACACAGATCTCTGTGTGGCACAGACCCTTGTTCCTACCTTTGTACTACATTCCTTTACATAGACATGCAAATTCATGCTCGCTGGTCCCTTCCTGTCCACACTCCCCTGGCTTTATAGGCACTGACCTCCCATTGACTCCCAATTTTAAACATTGGGGTACACAGATTTTTAAAATTCGGGGGCCATTTACTGTTGTGTTATTTTTTTCTAATAAACCCAGGAATTAGTTCTGACAGTCTATCAATACATTTGATTTTTTTTTAACATTTTTTATTGTTAAATATAACATATATAGAAAGAAAAGGAAAAAAAGCAAAGACTTTTGACGTACTCTTCAATAAAAACAAAACAGATTTCAGAGTTTGTTATGGGTTACCATTCCACTATTGGTACATTTGATTTTTAAGTCAGGATTTGCCTTCAATATGTGTTCTTTTCTTTTATTTTTTTTGTATGCTGTATCATGGTGTCACATTCTTTTTCCATGTGAGTATCCCATTATTGCAGTACCACTTGTTTAATTTTTGTTTGTTTGTTTTTCTTTCTTTGTGTGCTTGTTTGTTTGTTTTGGGAAGTGCATGGGCTGGGAATCGAACCCACTTCTCCTGCATGGGAGGCAAGAATTCTACCACTAAATTATTTTATTTTATTTTTGATTAGAAGACTCATCCCAGAGTGGGGACAAATGAGGACGGAGAAGTGAAGAGTTCATTTGATTCTGTTGGAACATAATTAAACTTATTATTAAGGTTAACTTGAAATTAATTTTGCTCAGAGTCTAGTGGATTTCATTAAATATTCAAAATATCAGTGCTTAAACTGCAAAAGAATTCCATGAGACCCTGGAGTTGTTCTTCCCACATGCTTAGCACACCAAGGGTGAGTGTGCGTGTGAAGGCACACCAGGTAGGCACAAGCCCCGTTCTTCATGAGTGGTGATGGGACGAGTGCGCCTCTTCATGGTAAATGTGACAGGGCTGTGAGGGGAAGCCAGAGTGCCCTGTCCCGAGGTGGCTTATCTGCTGTGCAGCCTTAGGCAAGCCACTTTACCTCTCTGGGCCTCTGTTTCCTCCTACGTAGAGTAGAAGCACAGGACTAAAGTATAGGTTCCAAATCCAAGATTGAGAGTCCTCGGAGCCAGCCATCTGGTTCTCCATTTATTATCGTGCTTCTAACCATTTGCTGTAGATCTGTGGCAATTGTCAAGTATTTCTCTATTCCCACGATGAGAGCCATGTCATGTAACTATGGGCGTCTCGCCGTGTTGAGGTTATGGTCTGACCCTGAGATCTCAAAAACTAGTCCAGCCACTGAGAGGAAGTGGACGCTTGACTTGGACCCCCCTCTTGGCCGAGTGTACAGCTGGCTGTGCTTCGTCCTCAGCAGCAGAGTCACGTGCTGCAGGGAGCCCTTCAGGAGGAAAGGACTCCTTCCTTGGAACTCCTCTTTGGCACTTAATCTGTGCTGTGGTCAGATGTCCGGATTTGGACAGCTTATTAGAAAATTCCTATGACTAGGACAACACCCAAACAAGTCGTTCTGCTTCAAGGAAGGCTGAAAATGAGACAACAGGATCCGTTGAAATACCCGTGGGAAGCCATTTTTCAAGGTGTGCCCAGTGATTGGGTAGGGGGAGTCTGGCCTGTGGGCCCCCAGAACACTTTGGGGCTCAGAAAGTGGAGGAGAATGGTTCCTAGGACTGAGGTTAATGTGCTGGCAAGAAAACCACACTCGTCTGAGTGTCAGAAAAACACAACGGGATGTGTGAGACTGGGTGCCAATTATGGAGGACACATGGGTGAGGGCTGGTGCATGGACGGCCTCTGCATTGAGGTCCAGGACCTGCCACTTAGCTGCTGGCCTGTCTGGGACCTCTGGCCAGCCACTCGCCTTTTCCCAGGCAAAGGAAACGTCCTCCTCGCTCAGGGCTGTTGTAAAGCTCAGCGAGGCTCTCTTTCTGTCTAGTACCGTGCCCTTGCCTAACACCTGGGAGGCCAACATTGTCACTGGTGGTAGTAAGGAAAGCCCCTCCAGGAGGCAGGCCAGGTAGCCCCCGCAGGCGGCAGGCCAGGTAGCTCCCCCAGGTGGCAGGCCAGGTAGCCCCTTCTGGCCTTCTTTCCCTTCACGGCTGGACTTGTGGCAATTTCATCACAAAAGACCAAAGCCTGGCCCTAGTGGGACATGAGGGGAGGGACATGAACGCTGTCCTATTTCCCCTCCGAGTCCCAGTGAACCTTGTAGAATGAGCGCGGGCCGCGGGCCTCCGCTCAGACTGCCCTGTGCCATGGAGTTGGTGCAGGGCATCACACAATTATCTGGGAGGCATCATGTCTTGCTTGTTATTTTTACAGATTTTTTTTTGTCTCAGTGACTCCTTTGGAAGCTATTTTTAAAAGGGCCGTCTGTGTCACAGAAGGCTGTCAGAAGGCCCTGTGTTAGGAAGAATCTGGCGTTCTCCCTGCGCGGCCCCACCCTGCACCAGCAGAATTGATTCCCAGTCAAAGCCTGGCACGTGCTTGCCAAGATTTTTTTAAGGTATGTTTCCCAAATCTCAGCCCAATCAGAATTGCCACAAAGGAGGGGACAGTGGGTGTGATTTGGATAGAGGGCCAGGCTGGCTGGTGCCTCTGAATATCCCTCGTGACTTCCCAGACGTCCAGGCCTGCTGTTTTACTCTGGGTCTGCTGCAGGTGGAAAATGTGGGAGAGGCTTTTAAAACTGGGTTGAAGCCCCCTCGATTGCTGACCACCGCGGCAGCAGCAGGTTCCCTAAGAACCTCGGCTTCCCAAGCCCCCAGAGCCTCTCCCTTGCAGGCCAGATGGGGTGGGAAGAAGGATCTCTTGTGAAGCAGTTCTTATTTAGAGTTACTTGCTTTATATATAAATTCGGCCAACATGTAATTAGTGCCTGTGTTTGTATGGAGTTCTGTGCTGAATACTGGGGATTCCATGTTGAGTAAGAAAGAAAACCAACTGACCTTCCAGAGGCTGATGTGTATCTACCAAATCTCATTCCGAAAGGGATTTGAAATGGTTTGTAGAATTCATAGAGAGCAATAGAATTTAAAATTAGTCAGAAAATCGGGGCATGAGAAAGTAAGACCAAGTCAGGAATGTATGGTGTAATGTCAGTAACAGTTACCAGAATTTGGCTTCAAGCCTGACTTTGAACTTCCTAGAGGTCAAAGCAAAGAGGGAAACAGGATCTGTTGCTTGAATCATGATGTCCTTAAACTACAATCAGGTCTTTAAAATTACTCTAAAATTACTGAAACTTTACTAGCCCCTGCCCTTATTTATATCTACCATTATAATGGTTATTCTAGCTTAGTCTCAGCCTTGTTTATACTTGCTATTGTGATAGTGACTTTTCTACCTTTCCTTGCTTGAATCCCTAAAATCTTTTAGACTCAGGGAGAGATATTTAGGCCTAGAGGCCGTCTGATCTCCTGCTTTGCCCTTTGCCTGTAGCAATAAACTCTCTGAAGCCCCTGAGTCATAGATCCTTACCTGCATCAGGCAGAGAATCCTGCTTTTGTTCATGTCACTACGAAGAAATTGCAAGTCTCTCATACACCTATGAAAGCTAGGGAGCTTTGTATTTCTATATTTGTTTCTTTTTGTTTGTTTTTTTGTTTGTTTTGTTTCTTTTTATCATTATTATTTTTTAATGTCTGACTCATGACTGTAAATTTTTTAATTAAAATTATAAGTTCTAAAAAAAAAAAAAAACATAGAATCAGGTCCGTTCCTCTGAAGAACTCTTTCTGAGACGTCCCTTGGGGGCTGTTCACAAGAAGACCCAGCTTAGAGGTGGGCAGCAGGTTGTCCTGGACTGGGAGCGCTGCTGCTGCTGCTGCCGCCACCTGCCCAGCCCTCAGGTAAGCCGGTGTCTGTGGTCTCGACAGGTGAAGTCGGCAGCGCTGCTGGGTGCCAGGGCTGCCGGCCGCCCCAAACGCTCCAAACAGGATGTTGAGTCACATCCTGCCAGGGCTGCAGCGCCCTGCCCTCGTGTGCCCCTCACAATGGAAGGCCCCCATGGGCAGCTTGGCTCCCCGCTGTTCCAAGAGTGTGGTCTCAGAGCAGGAAAATGCCCAACTTAGGTCTGGCGGGGGCCAGGGCTGTGGGTGTGAGAGTTTTCCAGATGGGGGCACACACAGACCCCAGGGGCACCGGGATCGTGGAGCTTCCCCCGAAGAGGGAAAGTGGTCTCAGGACGGGAGAAAGATGTCAGTTGGCGAGGGTTAAGGTAGCCAGAGGATGGAAGGCCAAAGCCATGACAGATACCAGTAATTCTGAGCAAGAGACTGAGCTTCAGCTATTGCATGACACCTGCCAGTAAGAAAAATTACAAGTAACGTTCTACCAGATTTCAGTTAAAGTAATACTTTATTTAAATAAATAGTTTTCTTCGATTGTGGAACCATTCCAGACTCCAGAAAAATCGTGACTCTAATACAGAGAACTTTTTTTCCTGAACCATTTGAGACTGAGTTGCCATCCTGGTGTCCCCACCACCCTTTAGCACGGATGCGTTATTACCGTGTAATTCTTTGTCCCCATTTAAGGTTTGCCATGTGTCCCAGTAACACTCTCTGTAGCATAAGGATCCAACTCAGAATCACGCGGTGCATGCAGTTGTCCTGCCTCTTGAGTCTCCTTCAGTCTGGAACAGTTCCTCAGTCTTGACGCTGTGGGAGAGGACAGGACCATCATTTTGGGGCGTGCCTCCCCCACCCCCCACCCCCCGCAGTGTGGGTTTGTCTGGTATTTGCTCACAAGGAGATGAAGGTGGCGCGTCTTCGGCTGGAGCAGCCCAGGGCAATGCTGCGTCCTTCTCATGAGCCCTGCCAGGCAGCACGGGATTTCCTCATGTCCCATTCATTACTGCCAACGTTCGCCTCGATCCCTTGATTTCAGGGGTTTCTGCCTGGCATCTCCACTATGAAGTGACTGTTTTGTCCTTTGTCATTAAGAAGTATTTTTGTAGGGGGAGAGGGATCTTTGAAACTGTAACTGTCCCATTCATCAAACATTTACTTTCTTCATGTATTTATAGTAATATGAACTCATTCTCTCCTGTTTTATTTAGTGGGTTATGAACCATTGTTATTATCATTTTATTTGGGGTTTTTGAGGGGAGAAGGGGTGCATGGTCTGGGAATTGAACCTGGGTCTCCCACGTGGAAGGCAAGCAGTCGAGCACCCTGTTATCGTTTATTTGTCCCCAGTTTGGCCAGTGGGAGCCCCTTCAAGCTAGCTTCCGTGTCCCTATGACGCAACCCTCATTCTACTTTTGCACTTCCTTACCTTCTGGCACCGGATGCTCCAATCTGTTTCTCTAAGCCAGCCTTGGAACCCGCCGTTTCTCAGAGGAGCCCTGCTTCGCCTCAGCAGAGAATGGCACCTAGAAACAGAAATCTCGGTGTTAGGTGTGCTCGTTGCTGTGGGGTGTCGCTGCCCCCAGGTCCGCTCAGGGGGCAGAATTAGGGTGTGTGTGTGTGTGTGTGTCTGTGTGTGTGTGTGTGTGTGTGTATAAATGTATATACATACACACATTGGTATCTATATTTATTTTTGTTCCAATTTATATATTGACGACCACGAGTTCAAACTAGTACCTTCAATTCCAATCCAGAGCCAGAGTTCGTTCTCCTTTTCTCTCCTTCCTTGTTTGTTACTGCCTTCCCTGACGTTGAGAAGCCTGACTCCCATTGTCCTTGAAATACTCATTCGTTCCATGAATTCCCCTGTCTGTATCTCACTTCCTGTTCCATCACGGTGGGGGGCCCCCTCCCCTGCATAAATGCCCTCTTCACCCTGCTCACACCCACTCCAGACGCCCCGCCTTGCTGTGCTCCACCACAAGGATTTAGGGCTGAATTGTTGGAGGAGGGAGGGGACCGAGGAAGGGAAGGGGACTTTCCAGCTCTGTTTTCCTGAGGTGCCGGTTCAGCAGACAGCATGGCGTTAAGGAGTAGAGGTTTTGGAGACAGCCTGCCAGACTTTTTATACTGGGAAAGTTTGTAAAAGTCTAAAAAGTGCTTTTATAAAGTGGTCAAGTAATGTGCATGATTTTAAATGGGCCATTTTGGTCATTTGAGTGAGTGGTGTTGATGGATTCACCGTCTCCTGAAATTGTGTTAGGTTTGGTTATTTTGTTTGGGGAGAATCAGTATTTATCAGAAAAGACTGGCATTTGATGTTTGGGGAAATGCTGGTGTCCACATGTCACTAATCATTATAAATGTTCTAAATTGAAGCACTGGTCATGGAAAAATCTTTAAAAAATAAAAAAAGCTCTCTTCTTCAAGCACCATTTATTGAAGAAGCTGTTCTGTCCCAGGTGGGTTGGATTGACTCCTTACCAAAAATCAATTGTCCACAGGTGCGAGGGTCTACATCTGAACGCTGTTCAGTTCCAGTGGTCAGCATATCTGTCTTTATGCCAGTACCGTGCTGTTTTGATCACTGTAGCTTAGTAATATGCTTTAAAGTCAGGTAGTGTGAGACCTCCCACCTCATTTTTCTCTCTCAAGATATTTTTAGCTATTCAGGGCACCCCGCCCTCCCAACTAAATTTAGTTATTGGTTTTAAAAGTTCTCTTCTTGATTGCATGAGCTTGGGCAAGCGACTCAATTTCCAAGCCTCAGTTTCTGCATGTATAAAATACTCAGAGGCATTGCAAAGGACTGAATTAGTTAATGAATGTAACATGCTTGGCTTGCCACCTAACAGCGATGCTCATGTTTAGCATTATGTCATATCGAGTGGCCTTCTGCGCACTAAGAGGAATCCAGAGATGGAAAGGTTGTGGCTCTCCTCAGGCTCCTAGCCAAGGAGAAAGAAGAAAATGCTAGGACAAGGTGATACAGAGAATTTAGTTGTTGCTGTGTTTGGAGCACTTGGTTGTCAAGGGGATCTGCCTGCCGCCCAGTAATTGTAACTCCTCTTAACCACATTTTTGTGGTGAGTCTTATCTGTCCAGCTCATCCTCAGTGGGGTGATTCCAGCTGCTCAGCGGTTACCAAGGTGAGTTAGTTATAGAAGCTTCCAGACTGTGGAGAAGGGCGGCTCAGTCAGTTTGTTGCACCAGTATTTATTTATCAAGCGCAGAAGGAAATTAAAAAACGAATGCGTGTCCCTGCTTGAGTTCCAGACTGGCGTGCACATAACCTCGGCTAGGAGGTACACAGGTCAGGGAGCATGATCTGGGGACCAGGAGCTGGGGTGCCTATTATTTCCCCAGCATGTGATGTTGGGCAAGTGACTTAACTTCTGAGCCTCAGTTTCATCAGCTGCAGAGTGAGAGAAGGGACTTTGAGATTCTGAAAGGGAGGAGCCACGGCTTGCCGTTGGGGTGGCGAGAGAAGGCTTCCTAGAGAAGATGTGAACACTGGAAGACGTTCGCTATTTGGAATGGCAGGTAGGAGGAGGAGAAGGCTGTGAACTGAGACTAGAAGGGTTATGAGGACAGTGGTGGGGGTAGAGCAGAGACTGTGGAGTGGAGTAGGGGAGAGATAGTGTGAGAGATAATATAAAGGAAGGCTTTTATTATAAAATAGTCCTCTAACGTTATTATAAGCTCCTTGAGGTCAGGGGGTGTCAGACGGATGTAATTTAGGTAGTGACATATAATGGCTAACTGTGGCTCGCATGAAGAGTTTGGCCTCAATGAATGAGTAATGGATATGAATAATGTCATGTCATTGAAAGTCCCTGTGCTGGGGAGCAGCGTCATGAGAGCAGTGGTCGGGAGCTGTAGAGGGGAGATTCGAGGTCATTTAGGCCACTGCCCTGGTTCTGATTAGGCAGAACGCGCCTGGAGCTGTGCTGCCCAGGTCAATCGCTGCTGGCCACATGTGACTAATTAAAATTACGTTTACATTACTTACAATGAAATGGACAGATTCAGTTCCTTGGTTACGGTAGCCACATTCTAAGGGCTCATTAGGCACATGTTCTCTTGGCCACCCTATGAATGGCATATCCTCTTGGGTAGACTGCCCAGAGCCAGGCACCCCCTGGGGCTTTCCAGTGTAGGGGAGCCAGAACTGGGAAGGAAGGGGTCCCTAGAGAGGTTAAGACATGGCAACTGATTGAATATGGGATGGAGCCGCAATCCACAGAAAGGCTGAGAACCTGGGACAGCCGAGAAAATCTGTCTTTGGAATTTTTGAGTTGTTTCAAAAGCATTCCCTTCGGGTGCCTGTTATTTCTGGCTGGCTAGGTTGTACTTGCTGCCATTGCACTTCCTGCACAATGCGGCCTTTATGCCTCCTGTCCCTAATTAAGGGGGCTTGGATGCTGGCATACCCCGTGCACAGAGAGAGCACCCGCTCTAGCCTTCAGGAGGCCCAAGGACCCTTGGGGGCCATCGAGTACCTATCCCAAGGTCTGTCAAGCCAAGTCAAGGCACAGCGTTTCTTTCTTTTGCAGGGGAAAAGCCCTGCTTTTGTGAGCTTGCTGATGGATGCAGCTGCTCCTACCCATTGGTCTGAAGGAGAGCTGTGTAGCTGGCTCAGAGAATGTCTCATACTTCTGGACATTCCTTCTTCCTGAGAGAAGCCTACGCCTTCTAGCCAAACAATACATGCCCCAGCAGCAAAGATATTTGTAATGAGCCCTGCCAGCATTTCTTGCCTATGATCCCATTTCCTAAGTATAATGTCTTGCAGAGCTGGAATTTCCCTATCCTCAGCATTATGGGTTTGGGGTAACAGTTTGGGCACTCACGCTGACAGGTGTGACCCTGGGGTTACTTGTTTTCTTATACTCTGAAGAATGGCTGTTTGGAACAAGGCCCCACCAAATTGCCCTGTGAAGTACAAAATAACAAAGAATGCAGACTTTGGGACAACCTGGGGTCTTCATGACTTCATGACACAAGTTGAGAATGAGGGATAAACTGGGAGCGCAATGGAAAGAATTTTCCATCTTCCTCTGCAGTCTTCAGCTGGTGTCTCTCCAGGGAATCAGTCTCTGTGAACTTCCCTTTGCATCCAGACCTTCCCCGAGAGCAGTTTTGAGGTCGATCCGTCTCCATGCAGTGTTAACCTGTTGCTGCCGCAGGTCAGATCATTCTGCCTTCTGCCACCTGGAAATAGCAGGAAGGATGCCGAGTTTGGAGCCCCTCAAACCCGTTCTGCCGCTTACTAGCCATTGTGAGCACAGATAAGGCATTGATCTTCTCTCAGTCCTGGTTCTTTCATCAGCAGAATGGAATTGTGAGAGTTAAGTGGGGAAATGTAGGAGTGATACATACATAGAGGGAGTGCAAGGGTAGTTCAGTGGTAGAATTCTCGCCTGCCATCCGGGAGACATGGGTTCGATTACCAGCCCATGCACCTCCCAATACCAAGCAAACAAGCAAAACAGACAACAAACAAAAATTCAACAAATGGTGCTGCAATAACAGGATACTCACATGGAAAAATAATGAAATGTGACCCCACCATACAGCATGCATATATATATGCATGTGTATATATATATACATCTCAAATGCCGATAGCTTATTTGAATGCTTGAATGGCTATATACATCTCAAATGCCGATAGCTTGGTATCTGGGTGCTGAAAACTTACATTCATGAGTTAGCTTGATAACTCATCAGCGAGCCCCAGGTTTGGGTCTCAGCTTTGCACGTTCTGAAACTTGAATTTTATTACTTTGCCCCAAAATGACCAAGTTCTGAGAAGACAATCCATGTTAACCAGACTTATAAGAAACTGACTTATAAACCAGAATAAACATTTCTGAATTCACAGTGGGAACTTTTACAACAGAGGCCAAATCACCTCTTGTGTTCACTGTCGGGTACATGTAACACTATCCCTCCTGCTCCCTTCTCCCCTTTTCTTTTCTTCCTGATCTTTCAGGGCCCAGCTTTGTATAACTTCTTCCAGAGATACCTCCCTGCACCCCCAGACTGGGCTAGGATTCCCTATACTCTCCTCTACTTTGCAATTTTCTGCGTTACGTTGAAGTTACCTGTCCTGTACCTGCCTGATTCACTAATTTGTAAAGTCTCCAAGGCAGAAACCAAGGTCCTTTCCTTTCTGAATTCCCAGGGCTCAGCACTCATCAGGCACAATAGAGGCAGATAGAAAAAAGTATGTGTTAAACTAAACTGGATTTACAGAACCTCTTTGGAATGCTTGTTGGTTAACAACTAACTTTACCTTAGTTCCTTTTTTCCTAGAGTTATCAGCAGGTTCCCTGAAATAATCAGTCCTTTCAGCACACTTTACAGAGCTGAGTACCATTGAGAGGTCATTCTATTCCTGTGAAAGGAATTCCTTTCATTTCATTTGGAACCCTTTTTAGGACCCTTTCTCAAGGCTCATATTCTCTGAATTTTCTGTAAGATGTAGTGTCAGAAATCCTGAAATCATACCATTGACGCAACTTCTGTTTTCCTCATCCATAAAATGAGTGTGTTGATAATATTTGCTATGACTACCTCACAGTTTTGGGAAGATCAAATGAGGTGAAATTTGCCAGAATGTTTTGTCAGTGGCAAAGCTGTGATCTGTTGCTGTGGCCACCCTGTTATCACTGTAATACAGGCATCCTTTAAAGGTCCATAACACCTGCAACTCCAAATATTTGGTAGAAGACTGACGTGTAACAATTAGCTACACCTGTTTTGCTGCTTCCAAAGAGGGTATTATTTTGTTTTCTGACCCTGGCATGACCTCCCTTCACTGTACCTGCTATGTCAAACCCTTTGGGAAGCCCAGTTTTCTTTGTGTCCTGTTAAGTTCAAGGGGATTTTAACCCTGGCTATTTGTCAGAATCCCTGCTAGAACTTTTTTTTTTAATTAATTTATTTATTAATTTAAAAAAATTACAAACAAACAACCTGCTAGAACTTTTAAAAAGTGCAGATGCCTGGGACTCATTGAAGCCCTTCTAAATTAGAATCTCTTGGGGGTTGGACCTAAGCGCAAGGGTGTTTTAGAAGTTTCCTAGGTTATTTGGCTATGCAGCCAAAGTTGAAAATCAAGGGCTTTAGTATATTCTGGAGTATGATGTATCTACACCTACTGTTTGTGTTCTTCAAGAAATTATATCTCCAAGTGGCGCTTAGATATCCTATCCTTCAAAGAGGGTAGTTGTCTTGGTCCTTATTGAGGCTTGGGCATCAGGCTTGGCTTAGCTGTGTGTGCCACATTCTAAAAATATTTGGGTATTTGAATGCTTGAACAGAGACCTGTGAGTGAATATCAGAACAGACGTAAAGTGGAGCATAAATCAGAACTATAAATCAGCAATATGGATTCTCACACCATTACTTTTTACTTTCTTAAACTTTGAATGACTAAAGGAGTTTGTTTAAAGCAAAATGAAATAAAACACAGTTGCCCTGGTTATCCCTGGGGGGTTTGATTCAGAAGCTTTGCTAGGTTCCTTCATTTGCAATATGGAGTAAATAATAACCTGCCTTGCAGAGCTGCGGGAATTAGATGGGATGGTAATAGCTAAGCACGTCATATATCTCTGCCACTTAGTAGACTCAGTAAATAGGACTTGGTACCGTTGATGCTGAGAAATGTGCCTCGAAAGCAGCTTCCCCACCAGGATGGCTATGCTGCCCACAGAACTCCTCAGGACACCCATTGGGTCCTTAGGATGGGATAAAATGCCCTGTTCGTGACTGGTGGTGACAGTGTTTCCCCCACCCCTTCCGTCTGTCCTTTGGGCTGGTGGAAGAACAGAATCTTCTCTTCCTCCAGCTCCGTTCCTTGAATCAAAAGTCAGGATGAAGACTGATGGACGATACATTGGTTTTCTGACTTCTCAGTAACAGGCACTTTTGTGGAACCAGAGCAGTGCGCAGCAGCTGGCCGCCAGAGCCTAGCGGGCTGGGGCAGGGCAAGGACAGGATAAGCACACTGATGTTCATTCTGGACGAGAAGGCCCGGTTTTCCGGGGTTAAGCAAGCACATGGGCTTGGGACAGACAGACGTGGGTCTGGTGCCATCTCTGTAAAGGTGTACGCTCCTGGGCAAGCTGTAGTTTCCTCCAGTGCAAAATAACAGTTGTCACGTGTGTTTCACGTGATTGTTTTGTGAGTATTAATTGATTACGTAGGAGCTGAGGGAAGCTTGCAGACAACACCTTTCAAAAGTCCCTACTCGGTGCCGCCTCCTCCATGAAGTATTCCAGAATCCATCAGTTAGATGCTCTCTAAACCCTGGCAGCACCATTCCTTTCTTATGGTACAAATTCCATTCTGCCTTGCATTATGCTTATTCATACCCTTAATTTATTTTACCGGCTGTCTTACCTCTGCAGCCTGGGACGTTCTGGTCACCTTGTCTCTCAGAGCTCCTTTGACCTGCACGTTCTCTTCCCCTGCCTGACGTGGTCTCCTCCTCCCTCCCCTCTCCCCACCATGACTGGGCTCACCAAGCCCCTTCAGATTGGCTTCAGATTGGCCTCCAGGTAGCTGTTAACATGACCCAAGAGTTTTCAGAACATGAAAGTGTTTTGAGAAGGCCACACAGATAGCTGCATTTGGACAATGCCTGGTGACTTGAAAGAGATAGAAATCCTCCAATATGCCCATTTTAACAAAGGAACAGGGTCCTCTTTGCTTGGGATTTGTTCCTTGATGGCCGGCTGTCTTCCCTCACAGCTCCTAACACATACCCTATTGCTTGTCCAAACAGCCTACAAAAAAGCCCTGTAGGAGTAAAGTGATTAGAGGAACTTCAGCTGTTTTGCTGCCTCTGAATGGCCCTCTTTCATCAGAACATGCCGGGACAAGGGCCTTTTTTAAAGCCAAAATATCAGGGGGTAGACAAGAGTTCCACAAGGGCCATTTGCTCTTTGGGTGGGAATGTCACCCAACAAGGGGCTCATCTGCTCCGCCTGCCTTGCCTGTCCTGTTTTCCATAGGGAGCGGAAGGCAGGGATGTGGGACCCGTAGAGCTAGCGTTGAAAAGAGGCGACCATGGCCGTCATGAAGCTTTGTTATTTTACCGACTTCCGTGTCCTCCTTCCTCCAACCCAGTACTTCTACTCTTCAGAGGTTTCCAGCCCAAATTAGTACGTATTACTGCCACGGATTTCTGTTTTCCTACCACGTATCTGTTTCTGGACAGCACTAATGTTTAAGCTCTGAGGGTTAGGATCTTTGGAGGAGTTTTGATTGAGGCTTTTGTCTGTCTTTGACCACTTTGTAGAAACTGATCTCGTGTAGTCTTCCAGAAGTGCGGTAGACGTTGCCTGAGCCCCCGTTTGTGTAGTGGGGGTAAAAGCGCTATGGATGGGGAAAGGGGTGGGGTGGGCAGTGGCTGAAACTTTTTGAATCCGGCGTCGAGATTTTATTTAAAGCCACAGAGAAAAACATTTCAGTTTTGGTGCTATGCCAGTGTAGTCCCCCTTTCCAGGGGACTTAAAACCTTTCGTGGGAAGACGGGTTCTTCTGGAGCTGGGATGGAAAGCCTCCTTGTCCCCTGACTTGCCTCAGATCGGCCACCACACCCGGCAGAGCATGCATGTGGCCCGACATGGACCTCCTCACGGATTTCCCTCGTGGCTCTGGGACCGATAAATCGGGGAATGGTGCACCCCTCTCCCCCCTTGGTATTAGCAGCCTGGAGAAAAGAAAGCCTGGGAGCAGGAAGCAGTGTTGGAATCGTCCACACCGAGGGCGGGTGAGGATCTGGGTTCTGCTAGAGCCCAGAACCGAGGATGGAATGGGGCCATGCAGAATCTCTGCGTCTTGTTTTTATAAAATTTCATGAATTTTCGTGTCATTTCATAACAAATTAACTAAGCCTGACTATGCCATATTTAAGTGATTACTATTTTTAGTATGTGGTTTTAACCGTACGAATGAATAGGTTCTGTTAGGAACTGTTACTGTAGAAGATAACAGTTTTCCTGGTTTGGGGAGTGCTGACTTAAATGCTATAAGTCATGACTGCCCATGCATCGTGGCCACCCCCCACGGGTCCCAGCCCCAGCCGCCTTGCGTGGCTGTCCCCTGGATGTATCTGCCCTCTACACTCCCAAAGCCCTGGCATAATCTGCTCTCTGGGCTTCCCCGCAGCTCTGACTCATGCTCTCTACAGTAAACGCCTGTCACTGGCTGCAATGAGAACAGAGACGAAGTGTCCTAGGGCAGGCATCATTTCAGTCCCGCCTGCCTTCGGGAGTCGAGGGGTTGATCCAGTTCTTAGCCACCTTGGGAACCCTGAGTGATCACGGGATAAGACCAGCCTATTCTTTTGCATTGTTCTCTCTTTCTCTCTCTCTCTCTCTTTCTCTTTTTTTTAACCCTCAAAGGAGATATAAGGGAAACCGAGGGGAGTTTTTGCCCATGATTTCTAAGGCAGAGGTCACTGATATGGTTGGCTCCTTCCAGAGTGCTCAGGTTTCTGGTCAGTATGAACTTTTTTTTTTTTTTTTTTAACTCTTGAACAAAAGAGGTTGAGGTGGCCTTGAAGAGATTTCTCCAGCTGTTTTGATGAACAAATTGTTGTTTTAAGTTTCATGGGTTTGGCGTTGCTCTTTCAAGTTCTGATGAGAAAAAGTAGTGAGTGATCTGTGTCTGAAACAGAACAGTTCTGTAAACAAACTTAGTTGTAGAATTCTGAGAGGAGAGAGTGAGGCGTTGGAGAGGCAGAAGGGAGAAGCGTTGGGTTGGTCGATTCTGCAGCCTGCAGGAATGAGGCAGTCTAGAGTTTAGATTGGCCAAGGGGGATTTTCACTCTGCTGGGTGGGGATGAGACTGCAAAGAAAGGATGCTTCTCATTTCCTTCATCATATGTAACACTGGGCTTCTCCACTCTTAAAACCTGCAGGACAAATACATGATTGTGAAAGAGTGGAAAGGATGGCTTGGCAGTACATTGAGAGAATAGATGGAGTGTTCTACAGAGATAAGTGTTAGTATTATAAAATAAAGCCAGTTGTCAGTAATTGAATGGCCTGAGTGAGAGGTAGAACTAAGCCCTGCTATACAGTGTTTAAGTAATTGCTATTTTTAGTGTGTGGCTTTAACCATACAAGTTAGCAGGCTCTATTATGAACGTAATATTGTAGAAGATAACAGTTTTCCTGATTTGGGGAGCTGCTGACTTAATGTCAGCTAATGCAGGGCAGGCCACGGTGACTCAGCAGGCAGAGTTCTCGCCTGCCATGCCGGAGACCTGAGTTCGATTCCTGGTGCCTGCCTATGCAAAAAACAAACAAAAAAAAAGTTAGTTAATGCTGGTAAGTTTTCTTCCCATCTGGAGTTAAGAATTTTAGATTTAACTGAGTTTGTTTGCTTGTTTTTAATTCCAGGGTTTGAATTCGTAACTCTACTAACTTTGGTTGTCTCCAGGAAAAGTGATCTTTGCTATGGTTTTATATTGAAGAAAATGTCCTTATATTTCTACTGGAAATTAATTTGCCTAAATCCAGATGCAAAAATACTGCTTCTTCTAGTACTGCTTTTACTTTCAAATCATATATATGTTACTTGGTTGCTCAGGAGAGAATTAATGGTTTTTTATAGCTCTTTATAATTTGAACTGTGATCATTTTCCACAAAATTAATAAAAATGAAGTGCTTTTGAGATTATAAAGTATAGCCTGTATATATCACTTTAGAAACCAAACAGAAGTAGCCATTTTAACAAGCAAATGTTTGCTCAAAATAGAAAATTTGGAAAATACTGAGAAATAGAAAATCACAGATGGCCCAGCCCCCGAAGGATCACAGTTAATATTGTATATTTTCTGGGCAATTTTCAAAACTGATGGTAGTTTTGAATAATTGGTAGTAACTAATGGCTGATAAAAATTCATTCATATCTTTATATATATACACACACACACATGCAGTTTTAATTTCTGAATAAACTAAACATTTTTCCTTGATAGACAAATCATGAAAATGAAAAAAAATGCAGTTTTTTGAAGTTAAAGGTCGAATATAGATGTTATTGCTAGTTAAAATAATAAAGACCAAAGATTTATGGTAAAAATATAATTTCATCTTCCTTGTATTTCATCCAGGGAAGACACCAAAAATCACTATAGTTGTGAAAAGTCAGGGAACGGCAGGCCATCGTGGCTCAGCAG
Source organism: Myrmecophaga tridactyla (assembly GCA_004026745.1). Classification (NCBI taxonomy): domain Eukaryota; kingdom Metazoa; phylum Chordata; class Mammalia; order Pilosa; family Myrmecophagidae; genus Myrmecophaga; species Myrmecophaga tridactyla. The sequence continues at coordinate 27,900 of PVIY010002810.1, forward strand.
GGAGAGTTCTCGCCTGCCATTCCTGAGACTCCGTTTTGATTCCCGCTACCTGCCCATGAAAAAAATAATAATAAATAAACAAACGAAATAAAAGTCAGGGAGTTAGAAGCAAAGGTGAGCAGCAATAATATGAAAAATTCACAAAGTGGATTACCATCTCCTGATCAGAGAGTGGTCTCTGTTTTTGGAGAATGTATTACGGAGCAATCCCTTTATAGCAGCCTGCAGGAAGGGGCCCTGGCCCTGGGAGAGCCCATACAGAACTTTGCTTATTAGCCAGAAGCATTATTTCATCACGCAGATGCTCCAGCTGCAAGCTTTTAGCAAAGGTTTGGTCAGAGTACCATGCGAAATCGTTATAAAAACTATTTCGTTCCATTTGCGTTTCACGTGCCGCTTGTCCCCTCTCAAGCCTCCCCTCTGCAGCATGTCTTTGTCCGTTTTCCTGTGTGAATCCCAGACTAACTGTGCTCTGGTTTTATTCTTCCCAGCTTAAGCGAGAGCTTTTTCATGGTGAAAGGAGCAGCCCTCTTCTTACAACAGGGAAACAGCCCCCAAGGCCAGCGGAGTCTCCAGCATCCCCTCAAGCATGCAGGTGATGGATTTAGTTGATGCTCTTAAACCAGGACCTATTTTCTGTGCAGCTGAGAAACCAGCATTATCGGGGGTGAGGTGTCTGCTGGTTTCCAGTTCCAGAGAAAGGGTGGAACGCAGGTTTATTAGGACTGGAGCAGGAAAAGAGGCCCTGGTACTGTTTTTCTGGGCAGCCCATGCACGTTTTCCAGGTGACACTGCATCTGCGTGAGAAGTGAGGGTCAGCAGTGCCCCGTGTGGATACAGAGGCTTCCTGCACGCAGTTGACCACCTAACTGCAGATTTTAAGTTAAAGTATGTTTTTTTTTTTTAGATGAAGAAATTCATTTAATAAAATTCAAAGCCAAGTCTATTAAACTGTAAGTGGTTGAGTAAAGCGTCTGAATCTGAAAGGTACAGCCCGGTGAATTTTCATCTGTGCATCCACCACCCAGATCAAAATTTAAAACTTCTCTCACACCCCAGCGGATCCCTCATGTCCCCTTGCTAGCCAGGAACCCCATGGGGTAATCATTATTTTAATTTCTATCCCTGCAAGTTAAGTTTTCCCTGTTCTTGAAAACGTAAATGGAATTACACCATACGGTATGACTGTAGGCAGTGTGTCAGAATGGATGGACGTTGTCCCCTTGGGAGCAGCCGCTTTAGGCACTTATATGCCTCGCCCAGGGACACTCATTTCTCCGAGCGTTTGGAAAGCTCCCATTGGGGCGGTTTATTTAAGAGCCTTTGATACACATGTTGAGATATTTACCATGGCAGGAGGTCTTTGTTCTCTGTTGGTGGGTTTGGTTTTTGGAAGTGGACAAAAGTAGGAAAGTGGGGATCAAACTGAGTATTAATCGTAGGTCAGAAAGCAGGCAACTAAGTAATGCCTGTAAAATAATAAGCTTGGTCTTCCTAGGCGACTTGACTCTGAAACTGAAGCAGTTTGAAAAGAGGAATTAAAGAACAGTCTGTGCTCAAGTGAAGCTCTGTAATGGGCCAGTAGCCTCTCAGGGCCTTGTTGGACGGGGGCAGATGGTGGAATATCTGTGAGCTGAAAAGGCCTTGGAATTTTAGAACAAAAGGGGACACCGGTTAGGAATTGCAGCCTATTCTCTTGTTGCCTGTTCTCTTGTCACCTGTAAACATTTTGTTTGTTTAGCCTCAAGCTGTCCAGCCACATTTGGATATGAGGGGTTAAGTTGGAATTTCTTATCTTACAGTTTATAGCAAACACCAAAACTCAATCAGTATTTTTATGTACTGATATTTATAATCAAGATTTAGTTCTGTTTTAAGCTAAGAAATTACTATCCGGCAAAGGAGATGGTAGGATGGTCTGTGGAAAGAACACACACTTTGGAGCCAGATTTAGCTTCCGATCCCAGTTCCGTGACTTACTGAGCAGTCCTAGTCCACTTGCCCACCTCCTGAGCCTCGGTTTCCTTATCTTAAACACTTAAAACCCTCGAAATACTGGTAGCGCCCACAATATTTTGGTAATTAAAAGTATGCATACCATATACGTAGTAGGTGCTCAGTATATAGTAGCTGGAATTATTACAACAGTGACTCCCATAATGCAGCTGTAAGCAGAACGTTCTTGAGTTTGCTAGTGGTTCTGCCCTGCTAGCAGCTTAGCCACTATTCGTGTCCTGACTGTATCAAATGGAGCAAAGTGAATGCTCAAGAAAATGTCTACTTCCTCTGATTCAAAGAATATTTTCTTAGCATGTGTGGACCTGGGGAAGTGCAAAGCCATTTTGTAAAAAAAACTAAATATAACCGGTTCGTGTGGCTCCTGAGTGTGCCCGAGGGCGGGAAGAAAGCCAGAGGCTGGCCGGCCCTTCTCGCCAGAGGTGTGGGGTAGACAGGGAGCCCGGTGAGGCAGAGTGGGGCCACACCTGCTAGGTATGTGATATGCATACTTTTAATTACCAAAATATTGTGGGCGCTACCAGTATTTTAAGGGTTTTAAGTGTTTAAGATTAGGAAACTGAGGCTCAGGAGGTGGACAAGTGTGGTCCAGGTGTGTCAGTGGCCACCCCTGGGGGTGGCACTGTGCAGCACTGCCTAGCTTAGTGGAACTTCAGCACACGGCCACTGGGGGTGGGTGCCAGGCCGAGGTTCGGATTTCTGTCTGTCAGCAACTCTGCATCTCAGCCAGCAGTCCCCCCCCCCGAGAGGAGTTTATCTCCGTGGAAAATGGCCCTTTAGTTTAGGCATTTATCAGACAAGGAGTTTGTTTTTGTTTTCATCTGAGCAGTCCTCCAGCTCAGGGTGGTTGGGGGAGGTGGGGCAGAGTGCCCAGGCGAGTTAAAGCACAGCCTGTGGCAGCTGTGTGCCCTTGTGGTGCTGGTCGTCCGACAGGGAGGCTCCCGTGCAGGTGCAGAAAGAGAGTGGGATTCCCGCTCCGTGTCCGTTGATTGTGATCCCTTTGTCTCCAAATCACTCCTTATAGTGACACTGAAAGGGCTTTTATACCGCACAATCCTATGATTTGGAGAGAACAGATAAGAGGGGCAAGTTTCTAAGGACCTGAATGCTCTCTGAGGTGGGAGCTGCAACTTGGATATATATCATTCTGCCTTAAAATGAAAAAGATACCTTTGCAAAAGGAGCACACACAGTCCTTTTTTTTGGAGTGTTTGAATACATAAACTGCACCGATCGCTCCAGGGTTCTAATCAGGGTCTATAGGATTATTATTTTTAAAGTTAGCTCTGTTTCTTTTGGATTTTACACAGAATTGTAATTGCTACAGATTTTCCCACCTTACAAAGTCATGTTTGCTTGATTAAATAACATTGTTCTCTCGGGCGTCTCTATATTTTCCAAATTTGTATTAAAAAAAAAGCCATATTTCAGAAAATAAAAAACTTTTTAAAACATGCCAATAAGCAGTTATCTCACCTCTCCCCATCACAAAATATTCAAGAGTGAAATCGAGATTATGCCTTTGTAATGTTTTTCCTGGGGTATAGGTAGAGGAATTTTAACCTCTAAATCTTCCAGGCCCTAAAATCTACCTCTCATAGGTTTCTTCCTAGGAAGTGTTTAGGTGACCTTCTAAAACTTTGTTTGCTCCGACAGGTGACTTGCCCCAGCACCTCCAAGTAATGATCAACCTTCTGCGTTGTGAAGATAGAATCAAGCTGGTAAGAAGAGATGAGAGTGGCAAGTTTTAATTCTCACGTGTGATATTTGATGGGTAATCATTCGTGAACAGTGGGGCAAAAGCTTTTTCACATTATAACAAATTTTCCCAAGTTGTTCACAAAAGCCAAAGCCAGATTCATTCCTCGATATCCCGGTGGGACCCAGAGTGAAGGGATGGGTCAGGGGCCCGTGGTAGCGTACCTTCAATTAAGATCCTCATTCTCTCAACTTCATTTGTTCACTCATTTAACAAACCTTGGGTGTCTCCACTGACCCAGGCACTGTTCCTGGTGCTGGGGATAGAAATGAGATCTGATTGCAAGAATTTCTTCTTAATTCCTAAATGCATGAGAGGAAAAAAGTGGAGCGTGGACCTTCCCGCTCTCGGCTTGGTGAAGGAAGTGGGGCCCCACCTGGGGAGGCAGACCAGTGAGAGCATGATTGCCCCTTCCAGGCTGTGCGCTTAGAAAGTGCCTGGGCGGACCGGGTCCGGTACATGGTGGTGGTGGACAGCAGCGGGCGCCAGGACACGGAGGAGAACATCTTGCTGGGAGTCGACTTTTCCAGTAAGGAAAGGTGAGTCCTCCAGGCACGGTGGTTCCTTTGCCGGATGGGAACAAAGCGTCGCTATTGGAGAGCGGTTTCCATGGTCCTGTCCTCACGGGAGATGATGGGATGCGTGACGGTAGCTGGCAGCATGCAGGCAAGGCACGGGGACGGAGGACATTCCACTGCAGCTCCCCTGGGCCGGCCACTGGGCTGGATCCCAGCTTTGCTCTCAGGGAGTTGAGAGTCCACTGAGAGGCTCGCTGAGTTACGCCGTGACTAGAGGTTTAATGCCGGCTGCTATAGGAACAGAACAGAGAGCACCTTAGCCCGGGAGAGCTGCCTGGAGAGGTGACATCTCTCCTGGTGAACGTCGAAGGATGAGCAGGAATCAGCCAAGTGAGGAAAGGGGGCCGCTTTCCAGGCAGAGAAAAGCGCAATGTGTAGGCTTTGGGTACCATCCAGTATGGATAGACCATGCATTCCTGAGTCCCTGTTGGCAGGCCCTTGGTCAGAAGCTTTTTTAGAGAGGCTTGAAATGCCTGTTTGGAGGCTGGGTCACTTAGGAGGACGAACAGCGTGTTTTACATGAGGGTAAATTAATGTGTGTGAAAGCATTGCAAAACGTGGATTTGTTAAAGCGAGATTAAAGTAGTCCCCCCTTTGTTCATCATTTTCAAATGCTCGTTCATTCAACTGGCAATTCATTTGTGTTTTCCAGTGTGAGGCAATTGTCTTGCCCCAGGTGAAGAAAGAAGAATTGGAGAGTGTTTGACCTCACAGAGCCTGCACGCTTAGTGAGGAAGGCAGGCAGCTGTGGCCAGGTGCCTGGGTCTGAGCCCTAAGCTCAGTGCTGGAGAGGTGCACGGGGTTTTGTGGGAGCCAAGGAGGGGTGGGTGTAGAGAAAGTACGCAAAAGGCTTTCTGGAGGCTGAGTCTTACAGGTGGCACGCAGTTAGGTGCGTTCAGGGGCAGCACAGAGCAGGGAGGTGTGTGTGTAAAAAGCATTTTAGGCAGAATTGATGCCAGGGAAAAAGTCACCTTGGCAGTGAATGGCATGGCAACTATGTGGTCTGGTCTTGGTCGCGTGCCACTGACTGCGACGGGGTTGCTTGTTAGAAGTAAACGAATAACAAGGAGCAGACATTTCTTTCATGACTTTTTTCCCCAGTTCCTAAGAGCAATGTTAGAACTTTTCCATTATACAGAGAGAGAGATGAGAAAAGCTGGAATCTGCAGCATTGGACTCGGTTGAGAAAGCTGTGTCTAGAAGAATAGGTAGCACAGCCCATCTCTGAAGATAGGCTCTGGAGAGCTACTTGGAGACCAGGGGGCTGGGTCCCTTATGTGGGGAGCCCCACCTTTTTGGCCATTATGCTTATGACTTCACAACCATAAATGTCTCTTTCACAAGAGACCTTTAGTATTTTACACTGTTGCAAATTTATTTGTTCTCTAAATGATTGTACAGCTTTCTGAATTCTTTGGAGGACAGGAACTTTTCCTCACCACATTTGGTCCATTCCAATAGTGCTTTCCGATCCTGAACCAGTTTGCCTCCCTGCAAAATGTGCCTGTCTTGCTTGTAGCTTCTGGAGGTTCATGGACGCGCGCCCCACCCCCACCCCCTGCCCCAGCATCTTTATTGCTTAAATGATAGCGCTCGTTACCGTTTGCAAAATACCTTCGTAAATGTCTCAGTCCGTGAGCTACCCTGTGGGTGGGTGTCCCTAGCTCATGCTTTGCAGGTGAGGCAGCAGGAGCTCACAGAAGTCAAAGTGACCAGTCAGGCTTAGCCCAGTCGGCCAGTAGCAGAGCTGGGACTCAGGCGCGTCTCTCTCACTGTGAGCCTGCATTCTTTCCTGAGAACAGTAAATGAAGTTCTCTCGGTACACCCCCTTATCATGAATTCAGTCATACATTTACCAGGTGTGTACTTTGGAGAGCTTTTGGAATGCCAGGCACCCTTGCCTGGTGCTGGGGTCCCATCAGTGAGCAGGCCCAGAGGCAGATGGGTGCATTGGCAGATGCACCCACAGGCACTCCACAGTCACTCTTTAGGTGATGAGGACAGGCTTGTGCACTCATCCACATGCCCACTCGCAAGTGCCCTTCCATCTTTTCCTCTCTTCGTCTCCCCTCCGCACCCTGGTGCTGTGTCCCACATGATTTTTCCTCTCCTTGTGATCTTGCCTCTGCAGCATGATCCACTCTCAGGCCATATGTCTCTCCTCCGGCTCTGAGATGTAGCCATGGCCTGTTTGCAGGTACCAACCCCAAGGCCAGTGAGGGGAAAGGGGCTCCGGAGGGCAAGTGAGGGTCTGGTGGGGAACGGGGACTCAGGGGCCTTCTGCTACCAGGCCGTGCGCAGCTGCCCTCTGTGCTGGGCCTCACAGGAGGGCTGGGGGCCGGTCATTCTCCTGCGCCACCGGGGTCAGCTGTCTCTGCGTTCCTGGCTCGGAAACAGAGCCCTGGTCCTTACCAGGAGCCTTTGGCCTGCTGAGAGCATGATACACTTGTTCTCCTGAATTCCTGCCATGAGATTTTGTTTCTTATTCTAAAAGAAGAAAAAAGAAAGCTGAGCATTGTCCCCAAAGGGTGACTGCAGTGGGTTCCCAGTGAGAGGGAGCCAAGCGCAGAGTTAACTCAAGACAGCACTGGCTCCCAGGCTCATGTGTGCTCCTTCCGTGGTTTGCGTCTACACACACTTCCTTGTGAGACGAGAGCATCCACTCTCCATGCCCCATCTTGGGATTATCTTTGTTTGTTTGTTTCTAATTCAGAAACATTTATATGTGAAGGGTCCTCCACCTGTTTGGTGTTTTGCAGCCTGCGAAGGATGTTTTCAAGGTGATCTCAGGACAGGTCTTGCTTCTGCTTGCACCCCGAGCCCCGTCACAGGCCCCAGCGGGCTTCTCCCTTCCCCTCGTACAGACCCCAGGGGCTTGGGACTTGGTTTCTTCTCCTGTGGTTGGTGCGCCCCCACCTCCAATCCCCCGTTTATCCTTTGGGGTCACTCTTCTCTAAAAAGACCCAGTTTCCCTAACTGCATATCCCTTCCTTGCTTCCCATTATATAAACCCACCAGCCCTCCTTCACTGTAAACACTTTACTGTTCATTGCTCCAGGAGTAGTAGAAACTCACAGAACTACCCAGCGTGGGGACACGGCGTTTACTGAGTCATTACAGTTGCATCACGTTCCCCCGTCCGTGCTGGCCTCCGCTTTGAGACGGTGCACGGAGTCCTCCACGGGCTTCTGTCCACTGAGCGCAGCCCTGGTCAGTCTCTTCCCCATCTTGGGGGCCAGTTTAGATGCCGAATTGTTTTCCTGCAGCCGGTTTCATCTCTGTCCCTTCGGCCTCCACCTGAAAAGTAAGGACCCCCTGCTGACATTTCCTCCACAAGCACAGTCTCCAGCTAGCTGGCCCTGGGCTCCCTGAGCCCGCGTCCTCTTCTCTCTCCATGCCCTTCTTTCTCCTCATCATCCTGGCGTGAGTGGTCAGAGTGGAAGAAAGGGTTTGCTCAGGTCAGATCTCCAGGCCTACCTACCACGGTCCCAGGGTGCTCTCTGACCTGGGCTTTCCGCTACCCATTTGGGCTCCATTTGGCCCCTTCCTTGACTCTTCCAGCAGTGACACAGCCTGATAGTTCCAGGAGCTCTGTGGTTCCCAACAAAGATCTCATTTTGCAGCTCTGCAAAGGAAGCACAATTAGTCCATGAGAACTTGCCCACCACGGAAGGCTTAGTCTCGTTTGAGCTGAAGGACTCGAAACAAACTCACCCCCAGATGGACAAGCAGCAGAATTGAAAGTGTCCTCGGTCTGGTGGCGCTTGGGAGGAAATCTGGTTCTGTGAACCCGCAGTCCCCCTCTGCAGACTCGTGGAATCACCAGCGTTTAACGTTACTCCCTGCGGGGGCTGTTAAGTGGTAGCAGAGATGTCAGTTCAAGATTCCAGGAGGGTGGCAGAGCCTGCCCTTGGCACAGTCACAGAGGTTCCTCACAAGACAGCTCTTTCTTAAATGCCTGAAGGGTTTTCATAATAATCCGAGGAGACCCTCTGATAAAGCTCTTTCTTTCCCTCTCTGTTTCTCAGTGGCGCCAGTCTCTGAAGTTGTTAAGTATTGTTTCACTGTCAGGATGGGCACAGCAAAATCAGTGCCAGCTGCCTTTTAAAAATGACAGCTACCCAGTTGGGTTCCTGGACCAGAGAAGTCCTGAAACCTAGAGGGCCCAGCCTCTCCAGAGCATCAGCTAGTTCCATCTCCTTACCCCTTATTAGTGACAGCCCCTTCCAACATGAAAAAGTTAGAATGGGCATAGCCCAAATACCCCTGAAGAGTGGGAGAAAGATCAAAGATGATGGTGGAGTTATACAGAGAAGGTAGGGTTTCACAAACGAATATGAATGCTGAATCATTAGATTGATATCTCAGTATCTTAGAGCAGCCAGAAGTAAAGACCTAAAGTTTTAGAATTGTAACCCATACCAAACTGAGAAATCTGTTCTACAACTGATTGTTGCGATGTGCTTTGAAATTTATTGCTTTTTTTGTATCATCTTATTTTTAACAAAAAAGAAAAAACAGTTGATTGTGAGAAAAAAATATTTATTTCGTCTAGCCTCCAAAGTTCTGCTAGAGCAGCTAGAAGGGAAAATCTGAGAGGATGGTCTGGTAGCCCATGGCAGATTCTGGGATCTGTCCTGTAACTGCTTGTTGAAGAGTGCTTTGAAAACTATTGCTTTTTTCTTCCTTTGCTTTATATATATGCTATATTATACAATTTAAAAAGGTAAAAAAAAAAGGAAAAAAAAAGAATGACAGTTACACAGGAGGCAAATAGAGGTCCAGAAATAAATTCTGAAAACGGTGGTAGCACCCCCTCTCCCCCATCACCCCCGATGGAGGAAACTGGGGTTGGGTGCCCCTATTCCTAGCATACCCTGCAATGCGTTTGGCCTTTTGCCAACTGTGTGCCACCATTGATGTCTGCACCTCCTGCGGGGGTGCTGGGGTGTGGTCAGCCAGGACCTGGAGTGGACGGAGTTGTGCCCACACCAAAATGGTGGATCGGAGTGCCCTGTGTGTGTGTGTGTGTCTCCAGGCTGGGGTCTCTAGACGACTCCCTGTGCAGTACCATCCCAGACCAGTGTCTCCTAGAATTCACTGTCAGGGGCTTCTGCCTGGACAGCCTCAGAGCCTCTCCTCGGTGAGAATCCAGCAACCCATCCTAGGACGCGTGGGGTCCCTGCTCTGAGAGTGCAAGAATGGGAAGGCTGTGTGTTTATATGAGTGGACGCTAACTCTGGGTGTTTTTTCTCTCCTCCCACCCAGTAAGAGCTGTACCATTGGCATGGTACTTCGACTGTGGAGTGACACAAAAATCCACCTTGATGGAGATGGGTAAGGAGATTTTTTATTTGTATTTTTTTCAATTTGCACTTTGAAACGCAAGCTGGAGTGCATATCCTTGGATAATCATTAGCCACAGAATCACATGTGTTAACGTTTATTACATTAGGAGAAATAACCTGGCCCTCCCGTAAGCCCCACAAGGCAGGGTGCCTTTTGGATGTTACCTAAGGGGAATTAGTCATGAAGTAGCAAAGGCTGTGTTGTTACAGTAGATCTGCTGCCCTAAATGGTTCAAGAGAAGCCATGGAGTAAATGATACTCCTTCAGGTACTTCGCTTTGTTAAATGCATCTGCACTATGTGAGGTCCCTGAAAATTCACAGAGGAATGTAATACAGGAGGACCCGACAGTCTTAGGGGGAATGAGACATATGTTTCACAGGTACAGCAGTGTTTTAGGTGCCATCTTGGACTCTGCAAAGGAGGAATTAGTGAGTTTGGCCTGGGCAGGCAAGGGATGAAGGCCTGTCTGGATGTGGCATGTGTTTGTTGCCAGGGGAAGTACTGTGCTGGAATGAGTTTGAAAAAAAAAAAAGCAAGATGGGAAATTGTCCTTACACTGTGATTCCACACAAGTAAAAGTGTCGTCTCATCAATAGGATTGTATGGAAAAAATCAAAATTTAATTTGTTGAAGCGGTGGAACTGTAGGGGAAATTTTCCTTTTTAAATTTTGTTCTCCGTTAATAGGAAAACACTAAATAGGTACTATTTATGGTGGATTCACGTGTGCAGGAACAGATTAAGGTGAATAACGCCTTTATTCTAAGGTGCATAGCTCGCCCTTCCCCAGGGTGTGTGGGGCAGGAAGCAGCAGGAGGGGTGGCACGGCTACGGGAGGGTAAAGGGGACGTCGTCAGAGGCAGCCGCTGCTCCCACTCTTTGCTGGGCTCTCAGATTTTGGCAGAACTCACGTTGCTGGACGGAGAACAAGTCTTCACCACTCAAGAACATTTCCTTTTGATTGTTGTCCTCGTCTCCAGTGCAGCAGGTTTCAGTGTCCCTAGAGTGCCCGAGTGGACCTGCTCCCAGCCTCTCCCGCTGACCTGGCGAGAGGCCGGATTTCTCACGATGATGGTCCTTCTTTTTGTTTCTCATTCTCAGCGGATTCAGCGTGAGCACGGCGGGAAGGATGCACATCTTCAAGCCCGTGTCCGTCCAGGCCATGTGGTCAGTACAGTTTCAGATTGTGACCCCCTCAGAAACGTTTCCTTAGCTGACAGCCTGAGTAGGAAAGCCCATCTACCTAGAAGTTTGTTCATGTGCATTCCTTTTGCATATCTCCAGCTCCTGCTGGCCAAATGCCCGTCTAACCTAAGTTCACTAGTTCATCGTCCCCGGGACACAGGAGGCACCGAGCCTCTGGGGGCACAGAGAGGATCTAACTCCTGTCCGGTGGGCATCACGGACAATAGAGGGCGCGGCCGTAAACACACAAGCAGTCATATGTGGTACAGAGTGGAGGGGCCTGGGCAGGGCACCCACGCAGGGCCCCAGATGGTGGGGTACCGAGTTGTGGGGTGTGGGGGGTCCCCTCCAGGAAGCTGCTCTTGGGAGGAGGTCACTGTGGCTAAAGCCTGCACTGGGTGAAATGTGCCCCGTGCCCCACCCCTCCGAGCCGGCTCCTCCTAGAGCCCCCCACTCTGTGGCCAGTGCAGCCAGCTCAGCTCAGCACAGCATTCTGTCTTGAATCACCTGGAGAAGACTCGGGAGAGATCTGTTGGCATCCAATGAGAACAGTGCTGCTCAGTGTTTCAAATTACTGACGTTTTCCTCTGGGACACTGAGTGTTGCTCAGAACTCTCCCGTGGGCAGCAGGTTGAGGCTGTGCCTCCTCTCACCGCTCTCACCCCACCCTGCTGCCAGTTCAGGGTCATTGGGCCGGGGGAGAGTCGTGAAATCCTGATTCTATGACAGCGAACCAGTAGATGTCCTGCATGTTCCTTTGGGTCCCTGGATAATTTGTTATCTCTTTCTCTTTTAGGCAAGTGAAAAAATATTGCCTGCATGGTTTTCCAAAAATTTCTGGAGCAGAACTAAATTTAGTCAATATTCAGTTCAACTCTGTTCCCTCAGCTAGCCTAGAGATAGGACGAATATGTAGAGCTGGGCGAAGTTAAGTGAACTTAACTTTTATACAACTGTTGAACCATTTTCTTTAAAAAAAGAAAAACCACTCCACAGAGAACTCCAGCATACCCCCACCCAGACGGCCAGATCCACCAAATGTTAATGTTTTGTTGACCCATTCTCTGATAACTCTGCATCCATTCCAAGGCTTCACTCTTCCACCCTTATTTGATAATCTGGTTCACCCCATTCGCTGAGAAACTGTCAGACTCTCTTTTTCTAAAAAGAGGTAAAACAGAAGTGACCAAATGAACCATTAAACATTTATAACTTCAGTATTGTTTCTTCTGCCCCCACTCAACACCTTCAAACTTACCAGTTATTTTCTGAATTAAAATGAATTTTTTTAGAACTCGTTTCCATAGGAAGTCCAAGCACCTGAGCTATTATTATAGCATTGATGGGTGAGTGGTCTTGGAAATTAAATTATTAGGAGTGCAAGGACTTGTTCCTGCTCTTATTAAAGAGTTTGCTTCCAAGTATCGGGGTTCATCGGGGTTCCTGGGTTCAAGGTCGCATCAGCTTTGGAAGTAAATCTTAATTCTTGGAGTTATATGATGGAATTAAAAATAACAAATGAAGCAGCCTGATCTGAGAGTGGGTTTTGTTTTATTCCTTTTTGGAAATGCTGAAGATTGTTCTTTCCCCCTTGGACTTGATGCATGTGTCTCGGAGACTGGCTTTGCTAAGGGGCAGGCTGTAGCTTTCTGTTTGCCTTGTCCCCCCCGCTCTACACACACATGCACTTACATAAAAGAACAGATCCAGTAAGGAGGCCCTTATGGACTGCCCTTCCCCCTGCCCCGTTTTAAACCCCTTTTCAGAGGGAAGGACCTAGCGCTGCTCCTCGTGCCTTCCCAGGCCTGACCCTGTGCTCCTCATCCTGCAGGTCTGCCCTGCAGGTCCTTCACAAGGCCTGCGAAGTGGCCCGAAGGCACAACTACTTCCCCGGGGGCGTGGCTCTGATCTGGGCCACCTACTATGAGAGCTGCATCAGCTCCGAGCAGAGCTGCATCAACGAGTGGAACGCCATGCAGGACCTGGAGTCCACGCGCCCCGACTCCCCCACGCTGTACGTCGACAAGTGAGTGCAGCCCTCCATCCCGCACAGACCCACAGACTATGGACAGCCAGCCACGCCCACACCCACAGCCATTTCACCCACACTCACTCTGGGCCCTAACCCTGGGCCTGCCCCGCTCTGTGGTGCTTTTGAAGGCTGCCTCTCCCAAAACCAGCCCATAAAGCAGGGATTCCTCACTCGGGGCCCGTGCATAGTCTTTGGCAGACTCAAGGGTCCGTGATCCCCTTAAAATTACAGGCAAATTTGTGTGTGAGCATGTTTCTGGGGAACAGGTCCGTATCTTCCATCAGACTCTCTAAGGAATGTGTGGCCCGCACATTTCACCAGCTCCTTGGCAGCGCTTTGTTGTCTGGCCTCTCTTCAGGTTGCCAAAGGCTTAATGTCCAGAGTCTCTTCCTCTGCTGTCGGGAGCACTGATGGATGTGGTGTCCTGTCCCCCGTTTCCCCAAACACAAGTGAGCAGAACCCAAGGACAGTGAACCAGGAGCACACGTGGCCACCTGCAGAGCCGCGTAATCTGAGGCCACCTCCGTCCAAGTCCAGTTTGAGAAGAAGGGGCAGTTCTCCTCTTCCCTCCTAGCCAGGACCCTCCCACCCCTGAGTGTCGTGTTCCTCTGGGACCCTGCATTTCAGGAGAGGGCTCAAAGAAAGGAGGAGAGACAGGGAGAAAAGATAGTTGTCTTGGAATATTTGAAGGGCTGCCATGTTTAAGATGAATTATCCTAGACTGCCCTTCAGCTAGAAACAGAGCTGATGCGTAGGTGTTGCAGGGAAACCCGATAGGTTTGATTCCATGTGAGAAGGAGCTCCCGGAGCTGGAAATAGCTGGGACAGACTGCCTCCGAGCTCAGTGGTTGCATATTCAAGCAGACTGAAGGGCCCATTGGCGTGGAAATGTTGTCTCCCATCAGTTCTGTCCTTCCCGCCCTCAAAGTCTGAGTCTCTGTAGGAAGGGATACAGGAGGCTGTTTCCAAACCATCCGTTCATCCCCTTGATGTGCTCTCTGTTTTGTGGACTCCCATGGGAGCTCTAGAGATGGAGCCTGTCCCCACCCCCTGTCCCTCAAGAATGTGCACACCAGGAGGTTAGCTCTGCACACTTGAAGCACAGTGTGGCGAGGCCCGGAAGCAGCTGGTGTTTCTGTCAGCTCTGACCTGCGGCTCCCTGGGGTGCCGTGCATTCCTGAGGGTCATTTCCTTCCAGGCCAACCGAAGGGGAAAGGACCGAGCGCCTCATCAAAGCCAAACTCAGAAGCATCATGATGAGCCAGGATCTAGAAAATGTGACCTCCAAAGAAGTAAGAGAGCTTCCCCTTCTTGGCAGGCCAGAGGTCAGAGAGCATTTGTCTGTTCTGTTTCCAAAAGCAAGGCAGCACGATGCACGGGTGGTTCAGTGGTAGGATGCTCGCATTCCATGTGGGAGAACGGGTTCAATTCCGGACCATGCACACACACCACCCCCCAAAGAAAAGGGAAAAAAAAAGCTGAGGCAGCTGTGTGCCTGCACCCAGACTCCTTTACCAACCTGCCCGTCAACTCAGGGGCTGTTCTCTGCCTCCTTCTTCACAGGCAGCAGGACTTGCCACTTAGCAGCTATGAGACCTTGGGCAAGTTTCCCTGAGCCTCGTCTGTTAGACCTTTCGTGAGAATTCTTAGAGATGCATTCCTGATGTGTTAGCCCCTTTCCTCTTCTCCTCAGCAAGCATCTGCCCACCTCCTGCTTTACTTGAGATACAATAAACTCTTCTTTCCTCATGATTACAATTTAACAGCAGCAAGTCGCAGTCCCAGGACTGCTTGCTGTTGGCCTTTTAATGTTTTCCTGGATCACGCTTTTATTTTATTTTTTTATTTGCTTTTTATGCAAGGAATGTGATGAATAATTGCAGCTTTCACTTGAAGTTGCCATTTTAAAAAGCCATATAGGGGCGGGCCACAGTGGCTCAGCAGGTAAGAATGCTTGCCTGCAATGCCAGAGGACCTGGGTTTGATTCCCGGTGCCTGCCCATGTTAAAAAAAAAAAAAAAAAATCCATATAGTCTTTATTAAATAATAAAAATACTGTGATGCTGTCTAAAGCAAGATGAAACTGATTTTGGCACTGGTTTTAGCATAGCTAAATAACAGTATAGCTATTTTAAATTCAGTAGAAAAGATCCTGTGGGAATCAGATGTATTATTTGAAATAATATCCCTGTTCCAGGTGAGATGTACTTTTAGACGGAATAGCCTGCAATCCCGTGACCTACCAATGTACTATGCATGTGTGCCTCGTCTGAAGAAAAGCTTCCTTTTTTTTTAAAGAGTCACAGTTCATGTCGTGGCTTTCGTTCTTTGGAGATGGATACCTGTTTATTTTAACGAATCCTTTTCCCTGATATTTCCCACTCCACAGATACGTAATGAATTAGAGAAACAAATGAACTGTAACTTGAAAGAATTCAAGGAATTCATAGACAACGAGATGCTCCTTATCTTGGGACAGATGGACAAGCCCTCCCTTATCTTCGATCATCTTTATCTCGTAAGAGGCACAGCACATGGTGGTATCTGGTTTGAGGGGCATAAATCAGACACTGATTGTTCGGGGCTTATGCTGCAAGTCAGAGGGAAAGCAAGCACAGAGCTTGCTTTACTGGAAGCCTCAGTCTTGACACTTCAGGGAGTTCCCCTGTTTGACCCCTTTTCTGGCCTTGCAGCCTCCTGGTCTGCTGTCAGGCCAGATGTTTGAGATGCCTGCTCCCAGCTGAACTATGGGGAGTTACTTGAAAGCTATTTGGCACAATCAACAGGCAGCTATTTTCAGACTTTCAAAACCCTTTGTCTTCTTCAGTTCCTAACACATAGGCCCCATCCACTTATCTCCAAATGGTTTGTGGGATAAAAGTCCCCAGTTATTAAAGGGAGTCTACTTACCAGATCCCAGAAGTAGGCTTCGCCCCATGCTAAGATGCGGGAAGCAGCAGGGAAGACCCAGCAAACAACTGAAATGTAGCTCCCTCCCCACCCCCCTACATCCCACCCATTCTTATCCTGTCCCACTCCTGTGTGCTTGTACCAGAACCTGCTGCAGGAATGAGCTCTGGTTGTCATAAAGCTGGGCAGGGTGGGGGTGGGGTGCTGTACTGATTCCCCTAACTGGCCTCCATCTCTTGCTCAGCTTTTGTTAATGCAGCATATCTCCATAGAAGGCAACTGGCACATTTCCAAAGTCAGACAGTACAGAGGAAGGCACGTTTATAAAATTAGAAGAGGCAACATGGTGTAATGAAAATCAGACCCACCAAGCCTGACTTCCCAGCTCTCATTAAGCAAGTCCCTTTGCCTCTTTATTTATTTTTATTTTTATTTATTGTGAAAAATAACATATATACCAAAAAGCAATAAATTTCAAAGCATACCACAACAGTTATAGGACAGACTTTGGAGTTTGGTATGGGTTACAGCTCCATGATTTTAGGTTTTTCCTTCTAGCTGCTCCAAGATACTGGAGGCTAAAAGAAATATCAATATAATGATTCAGTAGTCATACTCACTTATTAAATCCTTTCGTCTCTGTAATAACTCCACTTTCTCCTTTGGTCCTTCTCCTACTCTTTAGGGGTGTTAGGGCTGTGCTCATTCTAACTTTTTCATGTTGGAAGAGTTTGTAGGTTTCTGGAAAGTAATCATAGCACATGGACCCTTTGTAGAATCTTAGATAAAGAAAGCCCTAGGTGTTCTTTAGGGCTGGCAGGAATGGTTTTGGTTGGGATTTCCTTTGCTTTTTTTCATCTTCATCCAGTTACTAAGATACATATTTAAAGCTCCGAGTGCAGTTCCTGTAGACACTCAATAAACGGTAACCATTACTGTGGGAGGAGAAATTGCTTCCTGGCAAAGTTGAGGAAGTCTGTCTGCTGCTGAAGACATGCATGACTTTGGTTTCTGCTTGTAGAAAACAACTAACAGTTCTCCAAATGCATATGTCATTAAATATTTTTAAATGTATATTAAATATGCGGATTTGTAGCCGGGGAGCACCTGGCATTAATCTACCCCAAAAGTAAGTTGTTTTCCTGCTGAAGGCATTGCACTCCTGTCTCTCTCCACTAGGGGGCGGCCACGGCAAGAAGGACACTCAAAGCCTTAGTAGTGCTTTTCTTATTTTTTGGTATGGCCTGGTGCTTTATGTCACTTTTTCCATGAGAGATACTAATGGAATTTTTGTGTTTGAGCCTCGCCCTCAGACATGAAAATGCAGCTAGGACCTACAGATTGCCAGCTCAGTCTGGGCCCCCGCGGGGGAAAAGAAGTTTGTTGGGAGACGAGCGTATGTTCTCTTACTCTTCATAAACTCTGTCATTTGCATTTATTACCTAAGAACACAGTGACAATTTTCCCTTTGTTTTTTGGCCCCCCCCATGTACATCGAATGCTCAGAGATGGGGGGTTTGTTTAATACTGATACCATTTAAAAAGCGTTCAATTAAAACATATTGTTCTTTTGTTAAGTTTTTTAATTAATAAAAAAGTTAAAAAAAAAAACATATTGTAGAAAGCTTGGAAATGTAAATAAGTCTGAAGAAGACGTACATTCCCAACCCCACAAATCCAGAGGTAGTCACTATTAACATTATTTTTAATTTAACATTTGTTCCCATTATTTATTTATTTTTAATCCATATGTTTTACTCATCTGTCCATACCATAGATAAAAGGAGCATCAGACACAAGGTTTTCACAATCACACAGTCACACTGTGAAAGCTATATCATTATACAATCGTCTTCAAGCAACATGGCCACTGGAACACACCTCCACATTTTCAGGCAGTTCCCTCACTGTTAACATTTGGGTCCATTGATTTTCCCATGTTTTCTCTTTTGTGTGCATATATAGCTGCTTCTTAGGAAAGGGAGAAAGGAAAGAATCATACTGGTTATGTAACTTGGTATCCTGCCCTGCCCTTTTTTTTTTTTTTTACTCTTTTTATTATATGCCATTTCCCCATGCCATTAAATATTCCCCAAACATTTGAATTATCTTGATAGCTCTATCATGCGGATCTGTCATAATTTATTTTACTAAATTTCTCTCGGCTTGACCTTTCAGTTCCCACTGTTCCATTATTACAAATAACCATAAATACCCTTGTACGTACATCTCCGTATGCATTCTGATTGTTTCCTTAGGATAGCTCTCTGTAAATGGAATTATTGAGTCAGAGGGTGTGAGGTGTGAACCTGTTAAATATTCCCAGAATCCTTCCCAGAAGAAGGTACCATGGTTCCTGCTTTAATTGGCGGTGTCCGAAAGTGCCTCTTTCCTGAGTGGGAAGCTGCTCGTCATTGCCTCTGGGCATAGGATCACTTTGGAATCTCAGGAAAGGAAGTGGTGAGATAGGGAGCAGGCTTTCCTGGACTCTCTCCTCCCCTAAGGCCAGGGACACAGGGACCCAGGGAGGGCCTTGTCCTCTTCCCTCCCTCCCTGCCACACATGTTGACGATGGGATGAATACCCCTGGCTGGAACCCACTTTGACATCAGCCTCTCTCAATTCTCTCTGTTCTCGGAGGCCCAGGGCCCGTGCAGTAGCGTCTCACCGTCAGAGCTAGGGCCCAGCATGCCTCCCGTACGCAGCTCTGAGGCCGACATGTGACACTCACGGGGGTTTGTGTGATCTGTCCCCCCAGGGCTCTGAATGGAATGCATCCAATCTGGAGGAACTGCGGGGCTCAGGGTGAGTCTGCGCCCCTCGTCCCCCCCTCGTCCTTCCAGGCAGCTTAGACATGCGCAGCTCTGCTGCCAAAGTGGAGGCCTCGTGCTGCCCGCCTGTCACGGCCGCCCCTTCGTCTCCAGAGTGGCTGCCAGCGCCTAGTTGCATAGCTAAGCAGATGCGCTCCAAAATGCCACGTCCTGAATAATTCATGGGGTTTAGATTTTACTTGGAGGGGTTGTGTGATTGTGTGTGTCAGGGAGAACATTTCTAAAGTCACACTCACACAGGATAGGATAAGGCCCCAAGTTCCTTCCCACCACCTCACTGTCCTGCAGGGATGCTGAGAATCCTAGCTTGGACACGTGCGTCCGCTGCCCGGTTGCCAACGAGCAGCTCTGATGGCTGGACCACTGCTGGTCCTACCCGGGTTTGTGCTTTGGGGCCTGATGGGAATCTTGCCCTTAAAGACTTGGAACTGGCCAGAAACATATGCCTGTCTTAGTCTGAGTACTTGAAATGGTCAGTGGCTGGGGAAAAAATGTTTAGCTCGAGACCTTCAAGAACAGATGTCTGGACTCTTTTTTTAAAACAAACAGTCACAGAATCACCATTCTGTGGCTCTGACATGATTCTTGTCTTCTTGAATTACTGCATTAAAAAATAAGACTAAACAAAACAAATCTAAAAATGTATCTGCAGAACTACTGGTTAAGATGTGTTCTTTCAACAGAAACTATTCTTAAAAGGTAGGGCTTCCAGCTTACTAGGAATAAATCGTGATTTTAAAAGCTATTTCAAAAGCATTTGTAAGTATTCTTTTATGGAATTTTTTTGAGATGCTTTCCAACTCCTGAAATTCTCATAGTCTTCCGAAAATAGAAATAGTCAGTCCAGGGAAATAGAGAACTGGGCTTAAGAGACCCTTTCAAGTATTTATTCATTTATTTATATCCTGTTATTTCAAAAAGAATTTAATGTAATTCCCAAGGACATAAATAATAGATATATCCTACTTTTTAACTATTTAGAAGTGGAGACTGTTTCTTTCTAAAGCCTCTCTATACCCATAGTTGTGAATTCTCAAGCTTTAAAGAGTTCAGAGATTTATTTAAGTAATACATCTATTTACCTGACAATTAACATTGCTTAGCAATGCCTTGAACTGATTTGTCTTTTTATAAGCTTTTTTAATACAGAAATGTAGTTTTAGTATAAATGCAATCTGTGCTCACCATAAGAAGTAGAAAGTATTTTTTAAAAATTGCCACTAAACAAAAACAAAAATCCCGCCACAATCATATGGCCTTTATGAATTTTCAGCACATCTAATTTTTTTCTCTGCCCAATTTTTATTTTGTTACTTCAGTTTCTGATAGTTCCTCCTTCTGATTCTCCAAATTTGTGTTTTGTTTTGTTTTCTCATTGCAGTGTGGACTACATTTTAAATGTAACTCGAGAAATAGATAATTTTTTTCCTGGCTTATTTGCATATCACAATATCAGAGTCTATGATGAGGAGACAACAGATCTTCTGGCCCACTGGAATGAAGCCTATCATTTCATAAACAAAGCGAAGTAAGTGGGTGGAGAGGCCGAGCCAGGTGTGATGGGCAGGTGCTGGGTGGGCGGGGACTGGCAGCCCCAGTTACAGAAGCCCCTGGCTCGGAGAGGCCTTGGCGTCAGACAGTCCTTTGTCCCTTAGGCCTGGGCCCCAAACACCAAAGGAGAAGTGCTGTTGAGCCAGGCTCTGAAGAGCTTTTTCTCTCCCACCTTTTCTTTTTTTAAAATTTTTATTATTATTTTTTTTATGTCTCCCTACATATATGTATCTGTAAATCTATAATATACACACAGAGCAGCAGATATGTGATACGTATAGCATAGAGAATTTTGTTCACATTTTGGGGGGTGGGGTGGGGGGCGGGGTGCATGGGCCAGGAATCACGCCCAGGTCTTCCACGTGATGGGTGAGAATTCTACCACTGAACCACCCCTGCACCCCCTCCCACCTATATTTTTTAATATATATGTATTTTTACTGAGCTGTCTTCACACACTATACAGTCCATCCAAAGTAGGCAGTCAGTGGCTCACAATATCAGGGCATAGTTGTGTCCTGGTCCTCATGATTGTTTTTAGCGCATTTGCATCACTCCAGAAAAACAGAAAGGAAAAACTCATACATCCTATATGCATTATCCCTCCCTCTCATTAACCACTAGTTTTGCAATCCACCCAATTTTTTTCTACCCCTTATCCCCCCCCATTGTTTGTTTATTTTCATCCTTATCTCTTCACTCCTCTGTCTGTGCCCTCTCCCACTTATTCATCCTCAGTTTCATCACTGGCCCTGGTTCCACGCCCCTGGGAGCTCTATCCCTGGGGATTAATGACCTGAAGGAGGGGCTGGGGGACGTAGAGCAACCCTTAGGCCTGCTTTCCCCAGAGAAACCTGCTCAGGCCTGCGCCCCGGGCTCACAGCCTCCTTCTCTCCCTAAATTCCTGCCATTTTCCCATTCGGGTGGAAGGTGAGGGAAGTGTCCGAAGACATGGTCATCCCACCGCCCATCGCCCGCCTCACCCATCTCTTGTCCTCAACCGTATTCTCTCACAGAGCAACTCTGTTTTATGGAGATCAAGAACAGAAAGAGATGAACTCTAAGATGCTATCAAGAAAAGCATCAGCTTCTGTTTTGCACCCCCTACCCCCACCACTTCTTCCCCAGGTCAAAGTGACCTATCAAGCCTTGACCGAATCTTAGTTCTCTGTGTGCCCAGGGGTGGAGTCAGAGCCCCGCACTTGGGGAGCTTCAGAGCCGCAGTCAGGAAAGAGCAGGCGGGGAAGGAATTTTAAGGCCAGGATCTAGGAACCTGAGCCTGCTCCCACCTGCAGGCAGGCTGCTTCTGGGCGTCAGTAGGCAGGCTGCTAGGTGCACCTTCAGTACAGACAGTTTCACAGGTGCTGTCAGTACCAGCCCGGAGCTGCCTTCCCTCCCGTCCTTGAGCAAAAGTTTTTGGAGACACACTGTTCCCTGGTCTGGCCACATCTGTGAAGTCATCCGCTCCCGGGCCAGCACTGCCTCCTTAGAGAATGCCTAAGCAGCCCCATCTTCTTCCACTCTTTTCCTTCCTGGCCCAAGCAGCGGCTCTTGCCGTCCTCCACCCCAGTTCCTGTCTGACCGCATCTCGTTCTCCCAAAGGCCTTGCAGCCCTTGGTTCACAGACCCCGTTTTTTTTCATGGTAACTCATTCACTGTGCCTGCCACAGCAGCCGAGTAGCTGCAGCAGAAGTCTCTTTCGCCACCCAGTTGCCTCCCACCAAAGGTTTTTAGGTCTAGCCTGTCCCAAAGAAGACTCCCACTTGTCCCCAAGGCAGCCCATTTTGGGAGGAAAACTTGGAGAGGAAAGGACAGGTTTGTTTTGATTTCCCATTGTGTGCTAATTGATTTTACAGTCAAGTTGCTTCCTTTAGAGGGTGTGTGAACATTGGCGGCATTAACATTAGGGACACAGGAGGATTTGAGTAATGAAATAGCTTCAAGGTTCTTAAAAAAAAAGAAAAAATCAGTTGCGTAAAACCCGTGAGAAGGAAATTGTTTACGCTTTTCAACTCTTTACTTTCAATCCTTCCACACCCTCCCCCTGCAGAAGGAATCATTCCAAGTGCCTGGTACATTGCAAAATGGGTGTCAGCCGGTCGGCGTCCACCGTCATAGCTTACGCGATGAAGGAATTTGGCTGGCCCCTGGAGAAGGCGTACAACTACGTGAAGCAAAAGCGCAGCATCACGCGCCCCAACGCGGGGTTCATGAGGCAGCTGTCTGAGTATGAAGGCATCCTGGATGCAAGGTGGGTGGCCTCTGGAGAGGACGCTTGGCAGGGGTGAGCACAAGGGGCGCCAGCCCTCGGCGTCTCGAGCATGCCACCGCGCAGCCTGGGAGTGGCTTCTGCAGCTCGAGCCCTGCCTCTCAGGGAGAGCCGGTTTGAGAAAAACAGCCACTGTTTGGGGGGTTGATGCATGGTTTCCAGGAGGGACCCGATTCGATTTTGTTGGCACAGGCATAAAGCTCGTCTTGCTTCTGGAGGGAGTGGAGCCTAATTCCTCACCCGAGTTGTGGGCCTTGCGTGCCTCCCCTCCATTTCCCGGGCACAGGCTCTGCCGCGGGACGTTGCAGGGCACCCATGGGGGGCGGCAGGAGGCACCCTGACCTGGCCCCACCACCACCACGGGCAAGCTCATCAGCCTCCCCTAGCCGCAATTTCTTCTTCCAAGTTAAGAATTGCAATGCTCACCTGTAGCTCATTGCATGACTACTGCTCAGGTTTGACTTTGCGCAGGGCAGAGACTCAGCTAACAGAGCTGGTTTTGGAAATCTCTCATCCCCACCCAAATGAAAAGATGTGCACAGTAGAGGCTCTCTGCCTTTTACAGATAAGGAATTGAACCTGGGAGGTTCATTTGCCCGACTCCCCTCAGCAGTGGGCTGGCAGGGAGGGACGTGCAGCCAGCAGGCCCCGAACCATCCTGCCATCCCACTACGGTGAGGGCCTCGGTCACGGCAACCCCAGCACACACCAGGCTCTCCTGTCCAGAAGCTGGTCTCTCTCTCAACTCACTTTCCCCACCCCTGTTCCCTTTCTAGTCAGTCTGTATACAATAAGCAGGCCTCTCTGCTTTACATCGGGAAGGAAGCCATGGACGAGTCCACCCTACCCTGCCTCCTGGCTTCTCGGCCAAGTTCGGGAAGGCAGGGATGTCCTGGCAGAATTGACAAGGACCAGAGAGCGGCTCTGGCCATCTCTGGACTCCTTCCCTGCCACCCAGAGAGCGGGGGCAGCTTCCCTGCAGGGCAGGGAGGAAGAAGGCACAGCCCACCTGCCCCCCACTTAGCTGACCGCCCCTCGCTGCCATCCAGGCCAGGTTCAGAATGGCATGGCCCTGACCTTGGGTGGCCACCTCTCGGCCTTGCCCAGCACGTGTGTCCAGAGAGCAAGGCATGGGGAGTCGTGAAACCCCCGCGCGGTGGGGGGCAGTGGGTCCTCAGTCCACACCGCGCTGTCTCACTCTCCTCCTCCCGGACCCACCCACCTCACCGCCCTGCGCTTTCTGTTACTCCGGATAAGCTCCGTGGAGGCGATTTATTTCCCTCATTTCATTACAGGCCCTTCTTCTTTGTTTTTTAGGTTTTTGAAGTCTTACATTTTAAAAATGTATTATCAAAACAATACAGTATTAGAAAGGTTGTTTTAAAGACTGACCCCTGGAATCTCTTCAACCTAAAAATTTCCACATTTCTGGCATCTTCTAAACTTTATCCACATGTGTGGCCTGTGTTTAGGTTGTTATGGCACGATATGTGCATTTTTACGTACTCTTTGCTCTCATCCCCGTAATTTGCTTACAGTATGGCTGGGACAGTTATTCTCACTCAAAAGAGATGGAGAGATGGAACATGGATGACGTGCCGAAGTTCCCCGAATGCGGTGGGACTAACACACAGACACCCACAAGTTCAAGCTTAGACTCCACTCGCTTAGCTGACATGTCATAACACGCCCAGAGAGGCACTCACGGCTTCTCGGACAGGGTGACTTGGGGTCCTGGGGCTATTTCTCTCCTCCCTGCCTCTCAGGAACATGCGGTGTCTGGCGTGTGCGGAGCCTGGGACTGCCCCTTTCCCAGCTCTCCCCACCCCTCTCCCCAGAACCTCTGGGCCCGTCCTTCTCTGCTGACCTTCCTCTGCCCTCCCTCCCCATAGCAAACAACGGCACAACAAGCTGTGGCGCCAGCAGACGGACAGTAGCCTCCAGCAGGCCGCGGATGACCCCACAGGGCCCGGGGACTTCCTGCCAGACACACTGGATGGCACCCTGGACGCCCAGCTGCCCGGGTCACAAGACGCAGCCCAGGCCGGTTCCCCCGGCCACAGGTCCCCAGGAGCGCCCGCCCTTCCCTGCTGCTTCCGGCGGCTCTCAGACCCCCTCCTGCATTCCCCCGACGGCGCCGGCAGCTTGGTCCAGCTCGAGGATCTCGAAAGGGTTGCCCTGTTGGAGGAAGCCACCCAGCCAGCAGAGGTGCACAGGCCCCCCAGACACCCTCAGGAAGCTTCTGGACCCAGTGAGAAGGACGCAAAGAAGAGGCTGGAGTTTGGGGCCCCTAAAGCCCACGGCGGCTCCCTGCCCCAGGTGGAGGGGGTGGAAAGGGAGGAGGGTCCGGGGACAGGGAGATGGGGGCGGCCCCCAGCCCAGCTCGACAAGAACCTGCTCAACCGGGAGAACCTCAACAACAACAACAGCAAGAGGAGCTGTCCGGACGACGTGGAGGTAGGCCCAGGCTGCTGCCCGGGCAGCGCGGCACCCCACTTCCATCCCGCCTCGCACAAGGGCCCCCAGCCACCCTGCCTGCTGTCCGCTCTGCCTCTCGGCAGTTCTTTCTCGGGCAGCTGGTGGCTTGTGTCCGAGAGCAGTTCTTACAGGGCGGTGGGTGCGGGGTGTGTACAGTGGTCTTCCCGGGACAGCGCCAGGCTGCGGGGTGCTGTCTGCTCCCCAGGTGGCCCTGCTCACATCTGGGGCAGCATTTCCAACTCAGTTGCTTTTCTGTTTCATTATGTAAAAATGCAAAATGTCTGACTTAGCATCCAGCTTCAGCATTTATCAATATATGTCTCTTTTTCTTTCCTCTCCCCGCACCCCCACTTCCCCATACCCTGGATTACTTTGAAACAAACCCCACAACACTAATCGTTTTATTCATGAGTACTTCAGTGTGTGGTAGAACTACAGCACCATCACTACCTTTAAAAATCAGCAATTCCCCCACATCATCAAATGTCTCGTCTTCCACCTCGGGCTCAAATGCTTCCCTCCATCGGTTGCCCATGGCTCTTCTATTGGGCAATTATTTGCAACCAGATTTTAGCCTCGACCTGGGTGTCTACTCAGAAAATTGTGCTTCTGGCCGGCCTTTCCCCCAGAAGTGGCCAAGGAGCAGAGTGGCTGCGCCAAGATCCGGGGTGTACAGCCCAGTCTGGGGCTCTGACCTGGCTCTGCCGCCAGCCCGCAGGGCCTCGGGCAAGGAGCTTCGTGGTCCCTGGCCTTGCCCTGCCCACCTCACTGGGTAGCCTTGATTTTCAAACAAGAGCACTTAGAAATCCAACTTTCAAAAAGAAAGTGGGTCTGTTACTATTTTGTCATAATGCAAGCAAACAGGGAAGTGAAATCGACCGGCCTCCACATGATAAAATCCATCCCACACCTAGAATTAATCACTCAAGGATTACCACCACTTATGCCTTCCCCCGAAGAGCCGAGACCCAAAAAGAGAGATGACACAACCACTTTGTCCAGGGCAGGGGGCCCCAGTTAGTTCACAGTGGCACGGCCAGCAGTCAGAGATTGGCCATGAGGACCAACAAAGGACAAGGCCTACCTTTCCCAGCCAGAATTTGTGACATCCAGGCTTTCACTCGGTCAGCTCTCTTTATTAATCACGGTGTGCCCGGAGGGTGGGGGTTCAGCTGTGAGCAGGATAGCTCCGTGCTCGTACACCCTCGTGGGGGAGTGGATGCTGAACAAGGAAGGCTGTGACAAAACAGAAGCAGACAGGGCTCAGTGTGAGCACCGGGGGTACGATGGAGAACTTGCAAGCAGGAACTACTTCTGAAAGGGCAGTCGGGGACTCTCTCCCTGAGCATGAGAAGGAGCTGGCCCTGCAAAGAGCTGGGGGTGAGGGTGACTTCCACGCAGAAGGAGCAGCCAGTGTCAAGCCCCCAAGAGGGGACAGCTCAGAATGCGTGAAGGGTGGGAGCTGGATGCTGTGGGCAGCATGGGCAGGGGTCTGCATGTGGTTCCAGGGGCAGTGGGAAGCCATGGGAGGGCTTCCTGCAGGAGGCAGCAGGCCCCCGTCTGCCTGTGGACGTCAGGTAGACTGGAGGCTCGAGAGCAGAAGCTGAGAGACAGATGATGGCTCAGAGGCTGGGGTGGGGGCAGAAGCTTTTGCCCCTGCTGCTCCGCCTCCTACCACCTACCCTGCTCTGCCATGCTCTCCAGCCTGCCATGCCCTTTGCCTGGTCAGCACCTGCTTAGCTGACAAGGCTCAGCTGACATGTTGATGGCTCCGGGAAGCCTTCACCCTGTGGGAGACCTGGCACTTACCCGTCTCTCTCCTGGCACTTTCCGTGTTGTTTTCTGGTCCCTTTCCGTCAGTGGATAGTAGGCTTCTTGCAGGCAGGGGGCTGCGTCACATTCACAGCCTCTGCCTGATGCAGTTCCTGGCACACGGCAGGCGCCCCAAGATATGTGTTGGATGGATGAATCCCCTCCTTCTCTAGTCCCCTGTGGCCCTGAAAGGTGCCCCCTCTCAAGTCTCCCACTGTGACAGATGTAGACCCTATTCCCCAGGGAAGGTTATAGAGGAGAAAATATGGGCCCTTTGCTTAAAACTTCAGGAAAATGGGTACATCATAAACTCGGGTCCTAGCACAGGGGTCCCAGGACTGTTGTGGATCAGGACTGAGGTCTCACTGGTGGACCCAAAGCCAACACTAGCGTCCCTGATTAAAATAGGATTCTGCAGAAGACTCCCCCTCCCCTGTCACACCCTCTCCAATGGGCTCCCCGCAGCCTCCGAGGGGGGTGGCTGAGTTTCTCTGACACCTCCAGTACCAGACCACCCCACCCAGCCTCTTGCCTTGAGGGGGCTTCATTTGCTCTGCAGGGTGGCCTTAATTCCCGAAGGTGAGCTGCGCTTCACCTGGTGGACAGAAATCACCTTGAGGCGCCAACAGCCTCAGCTCTTTGCCAGGAAGATTCCATTTCAGACCAGCTTAGGAATCTCAAATCTAAATACCACCCGGAGAGCACTGACTCGGCCTGTACCTTTCTTCCCTCCGCCTCACATCCCAGAAGAGCAGCTGCGCGATTGGCCCGGGAGGGGTGGGCACGGTTGAGCTGCCCATCAGAAAGGGGATGTAAAGATGCCCTCACCCAGGCCCCGCGTGCCCCCAAGGCAGGATGATTTTCCTTGGGAAACCAGCATTTCCCACTGGTGTATAAAACCCACTTTGGCCCTCACGGACACCTGCATTGGGGTGTCTGTCTCCCTTGGTGCCTTTCAAAAACCTGTTTTAGCCCTTTGCCGTCTCTCTTGTAAAGACCACAGCAAGATTGTGGCTCTCCGGAGCCAGGCTGTGTTCACGCTAGATAGAAAGCGTTCTGCTTTCTGGCTGCTGCGTTCCCCAAATGCACGTTCTGAAAGGGAGGGGCACCTACTGTGCCAAAAAAACCACTGTCTCATTTCTTTCTCACATTGCTGCAAGGTGGGGGCTGTTCTGGCTCGGGACAGGGTCACACGGAGCAAAGCAGAGGGTGGCTGGAGAGGGGAGACCTTGGGGCCCTGCTCTCCAGCCATGCTGGCTGTGTGGCTGGTGTGCCAGGGTCTTGGGCACATAGCTTCTGGAAAGCTCGATTAGGCTCAAGCTCATCTCTGACCTCCATTAATTGCAGTCGAGCAGCTTCTTAGAGATTTCCGTGCCCCCCTTATATGTTTTGGTTTGCAGCTTATTTTTGCACTCTGACAATATTCTTGTCTCCTTTCAGCACGATGCCATTTTTGGGATCCTTAACAAAGTGAAGCCTTCCTACAAGTCCTGTGCTGACTGCATGTACCCAGGGACCAGTGGGGCTCCTGAGGTCTTCGGGGAGCAGTGTGAGACCCCGAGTGCGCCCGCCATCTGCACCCAGCCTGCCTTCCTGCTGCACCCCACAACCTCCCCCATGGCCCCCGTGCCCAGCAGGCCCCAAGCTTTGGAGAAGCTGGCCTCCGGCCCAACCGAAGCATCCCAGTCTCTGCCACCAGCAGGCTTCAGGCCAGACATTGGTACCTCTGGCCCTGGCTCTGGCTCTGGGACTGCCCCAGAGCCACCAGCTAGCCTTTCGGAACCTTCCAGAGAGCCCCAGAAAGTCCTGCCAAAGTCCCTCCTTTTGAAGAATTCTCACTGTGATAAGAGCCCTCCCAACATGGAGGCCCTGAAAGAAGACGTGCTCGCCAAGAAAGACCCAAAGCCAGCCAAGGACCTGCGGCTTCTGTTCAGTCAGGAATCCGAGAAACCCACAGCCCACAGCTATTTAATGCAGCACCAGGAATCCATCATTCAGCTGCAGAAGGCAGGCTTGGTCCGCAAGCACACCAAAGAGCTAGAAAGACTAAAGAGCAGGCCGGCAGATTCAGTGTCACCCTTCAGAGAGAGCATCACCAGCAGGCTGGAGGCCAGCATCCCCGAAGAAAACCAGGATTTGACCCCGCCCCATCAGTGGGGGGCCCCCCCAGCTTTGCCCAGCCACACCGGGAGTGCTGAGAAGTCAGAGGCTGCTCCCCCTCCACTGGAAGGAGCCTCTCTCAAGAGCCCCACCCCTTCCCTCTGCCGCCCGGATCACACCAGTAATTTCTCGAAGGATTTCCTGAAGACCATCTGCTACACCCCCACCTCGTCCTCCATGAGCTCCAACCTGACCCGGAGCTCCAGCAGCGACAGCATCCACAGCGTCCGCGGGAAGCCCGGCCTGGTGAAGCAGCGGACGCAGGAGATTGAGACGCGGCTCCGGCTGGCAGGCCTCACCATCTCCTCCCCGCTGAAGCGCTCACACTCCCTCGCCAAGCTCGGAAGTCTCAACCTCTCCACTGAAGACCTGTCCAGCGAGGCTGACCTGTCCACCGTCGCAGACTCCCAGGATGTCAAGCTGAGCGAGGCCTCCGTCCTGCATGAGCCCCACCCCACACCGTGGAACCCCAGCTCAACCCCGAAAGCGTCAGGGAAGCCCAGCCCGGAAAACTTGAAAAGCCCCTCGTGGGCGAGCAAAAGCTGACCCGCTTTTTGCCGTGTTCGGACTTTTCCTTTCATACGATCCCTCCCTTAGCTTCACTGTGGATATTTTGTTCAGCCCCTCACATTTTGCCTTCTCTTAATTGTGGTAGAGACGAGGAGATGCCACAGAGAAAAACGCACATGCAGTACAAGAACCAAAAGGGGGGATTTGAGTCGGGTGGCCTGGGACAGCCGGGGAGTATCGGGCGGTAGACACAGAACTCCAACCTGCAAGTCGTGTCTGTCCGAGAAGAATCATACCGTGCATGAAGAAGCGTGCGTTCGGATGTGCACACACAGCAAAAACCTTTCATGTTTGCAAAATGAAAGGTAAGAGTCGCGGTGACGCCATCAGCACTATGGCACACGTTCCTAACTCATTCAGGCCCTTCTGGGAAAACTCTTGGGCAACCACATAAGTCCTACCTCTGTTTTGCTGTGCTTTTTATTTAAAAAATACAATATTGACCAAGGCTCGTCCCAGGGAATAATGCTGTCAGGGTCTTCCCCCCTCCAGAAAAAAAAAAACCACAATATTTTGAACGGGACCCCAAAAAGTGTTTAGACTTGACCACACCATGCCCTGCTTAGGTGAAGTCAGATGAAGGCACTGGACGCTGATGTTGAACTGACCCCTGCACGGCGCCAGCCACGCCACTGAGGTCATGGGTCCTGGTTTTATCATTCCAGCCGCGTGATGCGTGTCTGGCCGGCACACGCGCCGTGCTCTCAGTCGTTGCTAACGTGCCCTCAGGTTGGGGGAAGGACCCGCAAAGCCTTGTTGAGCCTCATCTGCTGCTGAACCAAGCGAGGCTGGGTCTGGGTCGCAAAAGCACTGGCGCCTGGCAGGGCCGTGAGCCTGAGACGCAGGTCACCCCTCCGGGACCCCTGGCATCAGGTGCATTAGGTCCCGTGTTTGCATGTCGGGGAGGAAAAGGAGTTTTCGGCAGCGAGGGACTATCAGCTCCCCTGCAGGAGCAGCCCGGCCGCCGCTTCTCCGAGAGAAACAAACGAGACTGTTGAGAAGCTTCACGGATGTTTACAGCCGTCCCCTCCCAAAGTGAAAATGCTCCTTCCCGTTGTCTCCGACCCTTCTGGCGGCTGGGACGGGGTAAGGGAAGCCTCGGCTCTGTGGGTAGCCGCTGCCAGAACCGAGTGAGCGCAGCGCGTCTTGCTGCCTGGGACCCTGTGCTTGACTCAAGGGACGCATCTAGCGTCGGCCACCAAGACACAATGTCACAATATTCTTGAGAGAGAAAGCTCGGTAGACAGGCAGAGAGATTTAATTCCGGAATCATCAAACTACAGCATGCAGCTCCGTGAGCTCAGAGCGGCTTTTATGTTCTTAAGAGATTGTGAAAAAAGTAAACTTAATATGCAACAGAGGCCACATGCGACCTGCAGAGCCGAAGTCACATACTGTGGCCCTTTATGGATAAAGTTCGCCAGACCCTGGTTTTATTTGACAACGTGGGGCTGCCCATAGCCCACCGGGAGGGAGCTGGGCAGATTTGTAGGACTCCCAAGCTTCTGCCCTTCCCTCCTCCCGACCCAGACCCTGCCAGCCCACCCCCAGCCCGTCTTGTGCAGTATGGAGTAGCCGAGCATGCGACGCAAAACCGTTAGCCGAAGCTTGTCCACACGTACATCTCGCCCTCGGCTGGGTCAGTCAGATTAATTCAGGGCAACTCGAAGCCTTCCAGAGCCAGCCAGGCGCTGAGAATGGATGAACGAGTCTCATCTCACAGTGGTCGGATGTGGTCCCTTAGACACAGCCCGTCTCTGGAGCCCCCAGGCAGGGCGGGTCTCAGGAACAAGGTTAGTTCACATCTCAGCCAGCAGGTAGAGGTTTTGCCCACCCCACCCCACCCCAAAAAGCCCTCTCTCCAGGATTTTTTTTTTTCCTCCCTGGCCTTATTCTTTTTTAAAATATGCATTACTTTACAGGAAAAAAAATCACCTTGAAAGGTGGTTATCCACTTAATTCTTGAAAACCCTGTGGGTGTTTTTCCCCCTCTCTCCCTCAGCCAACAAAAGCATATTCTCAAAGAAATAGCAACTTCAACATGTTTTGCCAAATTAGATTTCATGTGGTAGATCAATTTTTGTGTCAAAATAATCTTTTAAATTTGGTGATGACAGACTTAAGCTTTTTTTTCCTCAACCATGTCTGTGTTTGAGTGATATATTTTTGAAAACTTTAATTTTGAAAGCCATAATTTTTCTTAGGCAGTTAAAGGGGGCAGGGGGTAAAGGATTACAAATGCAAGCGGCTCTTCGGCTTCTGGCAGACTTAGCCACTCGGTTTTGGAAACAGAGCTGGTATGTCAACATCTAAGCAGGCCAGTGCCCAGGCATCCAGCTTAGAGCGTCAGAAGTGCTCTTGATATGACATCTAACAGTCTGACATGGAGAAAAGGATAATGCTTTTTTTCCAAGACCCAAATCAGTCGGCAGTAAACATATGGCAGATTGCTATTTAAAATGTCACGCTAACCAGGTGCACAGGTGGTTCAGTGGTAAAATGCTCAGCTTTCATGCGGGAGACCCGGGTTCAATTCCCAGACCATGCACCGAAAAGAAAGTCACGTTAACTAGACAAGAGCATTCTGCCAAGGCCCGGACCCCTCCCTGATAAAGAAGATTGCATTGGTCTCTGGAAAGAAAACTCTGCTCCCAAAGATGTGCCAGGTCTTGGCAGATGACTTTGTATGTGACCTTAGCTGATGGGGGAAATCACAGAATAAAAGTGGCACAAGGGTTTGGAGCGGTAGTAGAGATCTGTGCTGTAAAAGTCACTGATTCGGGCGACTGCCGTTTTCATAGAACGCCCCTGCTGAGTTAGGAGAACAGAAAGGTGATGTAAATCAGGTCTGATACTCTGCACGCTCAGCTGTTTCCCGTCTCCCGCCTCACCTTCGCTTTAATCCGTATGGCTCGCCGAAAGCTAGGCTGGACTTTTCCACACCGTCATCTTGCATTGGTGCAGCCCACCCCCAGCGCATGTCTTGTGCAGTATGAAGTAGCTGTGCATGCCAGATTTTAACTAGAAGGGGAGAACTGGTCGCAGAGAGGAAAAACCGTGCAGCCCTCTGGTCATAATTTGACAATGACATGTTCCATTTCTTTGTCTCTAGACAGCAGTCTTCTAGAAACGTCCCTGGTTGCATGAACTTTTCAAGAATGAGGTTTCTTTCCCTTTAGATTTCTCAGGACAGGGATCCCTCGTGCCCTCTGGGCTCTCACACAGCTCACTGCTGGGCAGCAAGCCCCTCTCCACGGCACGGCACACTGTTGCCCAAGCGTGCCAGCTACAAATGGGGTACACACAGATAGCTGCGCTGTCCAAGCCTGCCCTGCTCCACTTGCCCCGTCCAGCTAAAGCACAACCCAGTCAAAAAAGCCCTTCCCCCTGGACAAACCCAGAGGAGGCTGCAGGATGGAGCTGAGCTTGCAAGAGAATTAACACCTTCAGGACAACCCTGTCCTTTGCACTCTTGTCTCTCTGCACCCGGCTGATCCCAGGAGATTTGTTCTTCCCAGTGGGAATAAGTGCTGCAGTCACAGAGTGCGTAAAGATCATAAAAGTAACCTCGCCCAAGATATCCGAAGAGAGAATTGCTTTCTGTTGGCTGGAAATTACTTCCCCTGGGTTGAGATGAATACCGTTCACCCAGCGCTGTTGTTTGGCTTGCCACCTGGGAGGGTATCCCCCAAGTCCACACAACCCAGTGTGGGCAGCCGCTTCACCTCTGGCAAGAGAGCTGAGGAAGTTTGTGGCACCTGGCCGGTCACGATGCGGACCCACCCACACCACAATTCCAAATAAAGGTGATTGGCGACCCAGATTTTTTTTTTTTTTTTTAAGTTTGCTCTGCAGTTACATGTCTGAGTTCACTGTGCATATATATATTTTTTCAATATATATAACGAATCAAATTATCACATACATCATTCTTCTCATCCGCACACATGCCACGTCGCCCCTTGAGGAAGCGGATGGGCTTGAACGCCGCGGCGTGGGGCTGCCTAGCGCGGCCCGTGGCGCATCTGGAAAGGACGGCTCTGCGTCTGTCTCCTGTCGGGCCTGGCCCTCTGACGCCAGGGTCTCCGCCACCAGGCCTCTGCCGGCCCTTCCCTGGGCCTTGCTGCATGGGGAGATAGCTGCTTTCTCTTCCTCATTTCCTACACTGTAATTATTGTTTTACAATGGAGTGCCTTAATAATAGTTTACAAATACTGTGTATTTATGCGAGACTGTTAAACTCTCATCCTTTGTGACTGGGCACCAGGTCTCCGCGGTGGCTGGCGCCTGCAGGCGTGTCTCCAAGTCCCCAAGGCGCACGCGTGGCCAGAGACGGCGCTGGCGGTGCCTGCAGCCGAGGAAGGCCCTGGCCGACGCGGCGCGGCGCCCGTGATAGCCGCTGAAAGAGCATCATTCCGTTTGCTGAGGGGTGGTCGAGTCCAGACTGCCCCCCGACCACAGCCCGGCACCTCACCCACCCCCCAAGTACCCAGCTCCCCTCCTGTTTAATGGAGATTTTGTCACCGCCTGGCCCACCCTGTTTTTCCCTCTGTTGGTACCAAAACATGGGTACACGCCCCCGCCCCCCCACTCACATCGGAGCTCCACGAGGCGAGTTGCCCTTTGGTTTCCAGAAGCTGCCAGTAGGTTCCAGTGTTTTGCGTTATGATATCAATGATTTTTTTTTATTTTTCTTTTTTTAAATATATATTTAAAAAGCAGTATCTTTTGTACTGTGAATTTGCAGTAGAAGATGCATAATGCACTTTTTTTTGTTGTTTTTTAACTTCTGTTGGTGTGTATTGTATATAGTCTGTGTGCTTCTGGCGATGAAAATAAACTTTTTCTTTATAAATGCCTGATGATCTTGTATAAAAGGAAACTGCCCCTTCAGCCAAGTGCAGGACAGTCTGATGCATCATAATCATCATCATGGCCGGTATTTGTTGAGCGTCTTCTGTGTGCTACACCCATGCTTAGAAACCTGGATAAATTAGTCCCGAAGAAGGAACCAAGGGGAAGAAATATTAGCTCCTCCCAGGAACATTCTTTTTCCTCCTGATTTTGCCAGTAAGGAAGAGCAGGCCCGCTTTTAGGCAGTTACTTGTATATCCCAGAAAAAGAGCTCATCCACCAAGGTGGGATTTGGACCTTGGGTGGTTTCTCTTCTGGTACCAGTAGAGGGAAGGAAGCTGAAGGTGTGACCTGGAGAACCACACCTCGTCCTCACGACGCCCTTCACGGGAGAGGGGGACTGAGGAAGCTAAGTGACCACTGCTGCGTGACGAGAAGCTCAGGAAGGGTCGGTGGCTGAGCACAGCACAGGCTTCTCTTGTGCTCACGTCACAGTTGTCAGCCAACTCTTGGCTCTTCTCCACTGGCAACTTGGGAAGCCAGGCGCCTCCCAGCTTATCATTCTGCCATCTTGGAGTTCTTTGCTTCTTGCCGTGCAGCCAGAGGCAAGACATGGAGGACCCAGACTGAGTCTGAACTGGGTGCATCTGGGCGAGAGGCATCACTGCTATTCGCATTCCAGTAGGCGAGACCCACGTGGCCCCAGCCCACCTGCCGGGGAAGCCAGGAGGCGTAAGGGGCACGCAGGTAGTCTAGTGAGCACTGACCACCCGCCACAAGTGCCTTGACATGGCCACTGTGTTCCAGTCCCTGCAGAGCTGGAAAGCGTTTTGTTTGGTCCACCTACTTTGCTCTGTGTCTCAGCCAGACTCAGAAGAGTGATGAACACAGCAAGTACAAGTTTATTGTATTACATAGAAATTGTCAGACCAACCAGATTCCTCTCATTTGCCGTTAGATCCTTCTATATAAATCTGTGTGAAGGCAAATTATTAGAAATTGCTTACTGAGCATGAAGTCAGACAGTTCGTGGCCTGATTCTGATGGTTAGTGTTACCAAGCTGGAATCACCTGAGACGGACCTCTCTGCAAGATGCTTTTAGTTTTAAAAGACTTGAGTGTCATGGTTCAGGACACTCCCTGCCTTGGCAAGCGTGGAGTTATAGCTAAAAATTCTCTTTCCTTTCCAAACTGGAATCCAAGTCTGGGGATGGGGCCCAGCTATCTGTATGTTTCTGGTAGATTCCCTGGGAATTCTGATAGCCAAGTTCAGAAACCAACAAAATAATGTGATGCAATTGAGTAGGCTTTCACTTCCCCAGTTACAGTCACATTCCACTCACGCTTCCTGGAGACAACACCCATATCACCCTAGCAGAATGTGGGTGTTCCCAAAACGCATCCAACACTCAGTTACTCACTACGGCTGTAGGAGAGTGTTCCTATTACTGGCTGCTTTTACCCTGACAATTCCAAGGTTGGGTGTGACACCATATTACACTTAAAGTGTGTGTGTGTGTGTGCGGGGGGTGGCGTTGCAGGGGAAGACCGACGTACTTACATGTGTTTGCACTCGGGGAAGCCCATCTTGGCAGGATGCACACAAGAAGCTCAGGATGGGTTGGAATTTCAAAAGAATTCACTTCATTGTAGGAAAGCCTTTTCTAAAGGAGACATCCACCAACAGAACGGTAGTGAAGCTGCATGTATAACCACCACCCACCCATCACTGCATCCTAAAGCGAGAGTAAAGAATTTACACTTACCATATGCCTTCTATATACCAAACACTTTACATAAGGAATCCCATCAAATCCGCTCAACAGCCCTGAGAGTTTGTTGTCATCCTCATTTTACAAAGGGAGAAACAGATCTGCCAAGCGTAAATAACTTGGCCAAGGTTACACCTAAGAAGAGGGAAGCCAGATGGATAACTGCTCTCTCCTCATTCAAAACCTGCCCCCAGAGTTTTGTCTCTTCCCCAGAAGTAGAAAGAAGCAAACTAAATGGGCATCTTGATGTCCCTTTAAGCATCAGCAAGAAAATGAGCCAGAAATGAAGGCTCCAGCCTTTGGGAAATCTGACCCACTTCACACTCCACCGGCTACTTTGGCAACACAAGGTGTGTTTCTCCCCCAAATCGTATTCACCATATTTCGCTTTTAAAGGGAAACCACTGGTGCATCCTGAAGAATACTTGTAGAGTCTAGTTTCAGCCTGAACTTCCCCCTTTTTTTTGGTAAACTGTTTGAGCAAATAACATTGGTATTAACACGTTCACATTAGTAGCCTCCCAGCACAGGTGAGATGGTCCTGGATTTGGGACTACAAGACAACTTCTCCCCTAAGTTCGCATCTGCCCATGAACTTCCCCTGGCTCTCGAAATTGCCTATCAAAACGGGTTGGGGTTGGGGACAATGCTACCTACCTCCTAGGGCCAATTCATTGATAATTAACTAATAATATATATGCACGCTCTCTTGTGCCTGGTACACACACTTAGTGAATAAATGGCTGTTATTGTTGGTATGCAGGGAAGGGATGGGCGTTGCCTCCGCTGAGTATCTCCTAGTTGCAGGGGTTTCACATATATTACCGAGTTAATCAGCACAGCAGACGTGGCCCCACTTTACAAATGAAGAGGTGAAGGCTCGGAGAGGTAACGTGGGTTAGGGCCGCACAGCCAACCAGTCAGGGGCATATACTTTCTACTACACCATCTGCTCCCCAAAGAAAATAGCACTTGATTGCAATCCTTAGCACAGAGTAGGTCCTCAATGAACGAGTGAATAAATGAACTACACCATGAGAAGAGTCCCAGCTACACTGACCAAGGCTCGGAAAGTCTGAGACATCCGTGATGTCCTTGGGGCAGGAGCTGCGTGTCCATCGCCTCTGGGACCCCGGCAGGGACCAGGTACATGGTCCCGATTGTCTGGTGGACTGAACCCCAGGGCAACACTGGCCATTTGCTATGAATCAAAGAAGCCCGAGGTTTTCAGGGTCCAGAAGAATCTGCAAAGTCATCCATGCCAAACCTCTTTATACCATCCATCTATTCCAGGATTTTCTCCTGTTTGTGGAGCAAAATGAAGCCTCTTCATTCCTGGGCGATCCTAACAGTTCCCTTCCATGAGAGACAAGAAGAGAATATACCTGCTAAAAGCAATTGGGTTGGATGAGTAGGGCCAGAGGTTTATTCTTTCTCCTTTTCTCTATTTTCCAAAAGTCTCTGCAACAGGATTGTGTTATATTTCCAATGAAACAAAATATAAAGATTTAATAAAAGAATGCTTTTATTCTGAGCTAAATTTGCACTCTAAGCGACAAAGCTCGTGATTCTAGGGAACTCAACCCTGCATTTTCCTTGCATGTGTGTGGTGGGGGTGGGTGGGGGGTCTTTTCTTTCCTCTCATGGGTGGCATGGGTCTCCTTAACAGGCAGACTGCTCTTAGATCACTGTGGCTTAGGGATGCCAGGCAGGTCCTAGGATCCTGGGATGTCAGCTTCTCCACCCCCTGAGCATCTTGGGGTGGCAGTGGAACTATACGGCATGATGATGACAGGGCAGCAGCCAGGGCTCGCTTCTACAAACAGCAGTACGAGGCCCCGTGCTTGGCTTAATGCTCTTTTGTCGCCGTTTTGAAATTCTTTTTTTTTTTTAGTATCTATTTTTAAATTTTTATTGACAAACCAGAACAACATACAGGGCGGGCCACAGTGGCTCGGCAGGCAGTGTTCTTGCCTGCCATGCCAGAGACCTGGATTCGATTCCTGGCACCTGCCCATGCGAGGGGAAAAAAAAAAGCCAACATACAAATGCGAACATTCTTAACATACAAACATTCCATACCTGGTGTACAATCTATGGCTCCCAACATCATCACATAGTAGTACATTCATCACTGTGATCATTTTTTAGAACATTTGCATCACTCCAGAAAAAGAAATAAAAAGAAAAAACTCATACAAACCATACCCCTTACCCCTCCCTCTCACTGACCACTAGTATTTCCGTCTACCCACTATATGTTACGTCTTGAAATTCTTAAATAATTTTTTTAACAAGGACTCCGCCTTTTCATTTTGCACTGAGCCCTGCAAATCCTGCAGCTAGTCCAGGCAGTGCCACGGTTCCAAGCAAGGGCTTCAGGCCGAGACTGCCCTGAGTCCCATCCCAGCTCCCTAACTTAGGTGCCCTATGGCCTTGGGCAAGCGACTTAATTCCTCTGTACCTCAGTTTCCTCATTTGAAAAACAGGAGTCACCTCATAGTGTTGTTACAAATTTGAGCACTTTTAATCAGCACAAAGCAAATGCTCCCTAATTTTGATATTATTGGTTCTATAAAGTATTTAGCACAGGTCCCGGCAGAAACCCCTCAATGCATGGCCACTGTCAGAGGGGGGAAGGCACAGCTCAGTGCCCCACAGGCCAGACCCTCGGCTGACAGCTCCTCCTTCCCCGCCCAGCCTCCTCAGTATCTCTCTCAACAAGCAGAGGGAAACAAATGCAAGCTGGTTTGAGGAGGAGCTCAGCTGGGATTTGCACGTGTGTCTTCTCCCCGTGGCACCGACCCCACAGAACAGGACATCGGGTCTGCCTCTCCCCGAGACAAACACCATTTGTCCCCGACCTGGGCCTGAACAGCTCTTCCCAGCAAGCCTTCGGGGACGGGAACGGCATGGGCGGCCTGTGAGCGTGGGCTTGTTCCTGCTGCCATCCAGAGGTACGGCTTGTTCTGGCGTTGCCATGGCAAAGCCAAACATCTGCCACAACAGAGGATGGCTGGCAGCGGGGCCTGAGTGAGGCGGGCGTGGATGGGCGGGACCTAGATGGGCGGGGCCTGTGGGCGGGGCCTATATGGGCGGGTGGGCGGGGCCTGAGTGGCCAGGCACAGGGAGGCTGGGTTGGAGACGAGCAAATACAAGAGCCAGAGAGTGATCTGAGAAACCTGCCCAGACCCCACCTCCAAAACACACACACGCACACACACAGACACACACGCTGTCTGGGGGCAAGTTGGCCTTCCCACAGGAAGGTTTCCCACAGGGAAGTACCTAATTCTCCATTTTCTTCCTGGAGACAAGATCCCAAGAGCACAGCCCTGGCAGGACTGGGCACTCCCGTTTCTTCTTGCCCTGGTCTGACTCCCATCGTGCTCACGGAGCTAGACTGCTGCCCAGCCTGCTCCCCAAATGGCATTTGCTTTCCTGGTGGCGATGGTTGGTTTTCCTAATTGCATGTTAAAATGCACCCAATGTAACAAAATCACTGTGATATAGAGGAGAGACAGTAGCTGCACTCGTGATACGACCCAGGTGCAGTGGCAGGGGTGCCACATAACACTAATTTGTAAAGTGCTTAAAGAGTCCCGGTACCTGGCAAGGGCTATACATGTGTTTGTTAAATAAAATAATTGTCAAAATTATCCAATTTCATCCAACAAGCTGGCAACGCAGGTATTCATAACTTGGTGTACTACAAAAACAAACTGGGGTTAAGAAAGGGATTGTCAGCTTCTCAGGTTACATAATTGGGGTCCGATAGGAATTTGAATCCAGGTGTGGCCAGTGTCAAAGCTCTGAGCCCAGCATCCTCCTCCTTTCTGCTGCTCCTCTCATTTCTTCTGTACCTCCTCTGGTCCCTTCCTCTCCTCAGGCCATCCTCAGCCCAGCCCTGACCTCATTCCCACTGGAGGCCCCAAGGGGCTGATATGAGGTCACAGGCCTGGCCCTCGACCCACTGCAGCCACACCCTGCATGAAGCCTTTGGGGATTCTTCTCACTGCTTTGTTCTTCTTCCTGGGCTATGCAGGTCAAGGCACTCCCTTCCTGTCCTCTCTTGGGCCTGGAGTTCTGTGACATCACACCTCTTCCCTCTCTACCCACTCTCACTGCCCTGCGGTGGGGGCCTGGTTAGGATCATAAAATGAGTAATACGAGCTGGCATTTCATCAACCACACTGGACAAGGCGGGTATTGTCATCATCATTTTTCAGATAGAGTCCCAGAGAAGGTAACTAATTTGTCCAGCTTGTCCAGCTGAAAGGTAGAGAGAATTCCAGACCCACCTCTTCCAGGAAGCCTTCCCTGACCTACTCCCTTCCCCTAACCTGGAAGAGGTGGCTCTTTAGTCTGATTACCTCATGGGCGTGGCCAGGTTTGTGAGCTCGTAAAGGTGGGGGCTGGGTCAGGTTTATTATGTTATGTCCTCTGCCTGACATAGCAGATGCGCAATAAATATTTATTGAATGAATGGATGGATAGATGGATGAATGAATAAATGAACGAAGGAAGAAGTGAATGAGTGATAGGACTGGTCACTTTTCCCCTTTTGGTCCTTTAAAGGTTTGGAGGAGGCAGGCAGACTGAGTCTAAATCTTTCCTCTGCCACTTCCTGGCTGTGTGACCTTTGGCCAGTTACCTAATCTCTCTGAGCCTCTGTTTCCCCTCTCTGTAGAAAAGGGGTATGGTCTGTGGGGAGGATTGGAGATGACCTACAATGTCTGACACATAGCAGGTGATTACTAAACAGCACGAAAGAGAGGAAATTGGGGCCCCAAAGTCAGGCTGCTTGTGTTCAAGTCTCAGCTCCAGCACTGATGTGCGACCAAAGGCAAATCGTTTCTCATCCCTGGATCCCACTTTCCAAGATATATCTCTTGGATTTTAATAGCTGTCATCACTCGGTTGTGGTGAGGATTAGACGAGACCGCCCCATAGTAAATTCTCTTTACACACAGGCTTCTATGGTTTTGGGGTGAGCTCTTTCAGGGCAGGTATATCTCCCACTTCCTCCACCTGACCCCAGGCACACAGTAGGTGTACAGATAGCTCAAGGACCTGAATCTCCATTTCTGCGACTGTTTGGCTGCAGGCTGGAAAGTCAGAACAGGTTCCCAGAACACCCTCCTCACCCCAGGCAGATTCTCACCCACCAGGGAAAGTTTTTTCCCAACTCAGTTCCCAGCTAGGGCGGGAGAGCAGCAGGCCGCAGCAGCCCTGTCACTGCCGGGGAGTGGCAGCTGCTCCACGTGGGAAGGGCCTCCACCCAAGGACTGGAAAGGAGGTAGGAAATGTCAGAGTAGGGGAGTGGAAGCCCCTCCAAAGTTAGCCCGACGTCCCGAGGTCACCAGCTCCTCAGACAGAATAACCCAACTGCTGGGTTCAGTCCCACCGCCACCACTTCTGGCTGTGTGACTATGGGCACAGAACTCCACCTCTCTGAGTCACCCTTTCCTTCCTAACACTATGGGTCTCCCAGGGTTGCTGGGAAGCAGGCCAAGTATGGCAAACAGTAGGTGCTCTATAAAAGTCCATCAGATGTGGCCTCTCTCTCCAGCCAACACGACAAGCAAACTCACCGCCCTCCCCCTGTCTACGTGGGACATGACGCCCAGGGGTGTGGACCTTCCTGGCAACATGGGGCAGAAATCCTAGAATGAGCTGAGACTCAGCATCAAAGGATTGAGAAAACCTTCTCGACCAAAAGGGGGAAGAGAGAAATGAGACAAAAGTATCAATGGCTGAGAGATTCCAAACAGAGTCGAGAGGTTATCCTGGAGGTTATTCTTACGCATTCAGTAGATATCACCTTGTTAGTCAAGACGTAATGGAGAGGCTGGAGGGAACTGCCTGAAAATGTAGAGCTGTGTTCCAGTAGCCATGTTTCTTGATGATGACTGAATAATGATATAGCTTTCACAATGTGACTGTGTGACTGTGAAAACCTTGTGTCTGATGCTCCTTTTATCTACAGTATGGACAGATGAGTAAAACATATGGATTAAAAATAAATAAATAATAGGGGGAACAAATGTTAAGTTTAGTAGATTGAAATGCTAGTGATCAATGAAAAGGAGGGGTAAGAGGTATAGAAAAAAATAGGGAAACAAAGGCTGGAATATATTGGGTAGATGGAAATACTAGCAGTCGATGAGAGGGAGGGGTAAGGGGTATGGTATGTATGAGTTTTTTCTTTTTTCTTTCTATTTCTTTTTCTGAATTGATGCAAATGTTCTCAGAAATGATCATGATGATGAATATGCAACTATGTGATGATACAGTGAGTTATTGATTATATACCAAGAATGGAATGATCATACGATAAGAGTGTTTATGTTTGTATGTTGTTATGTTTTAAAAATTTTTTTTAATTAAAAAAAAGGCTTTAAGGGCAAAAAAAAAAAGTCCATCAGAGTTTTTGCCTTCCACAGATAGGGAAACAGGCCCAGAGAGGGGCAGTGATTTGTCCAAGTTCTGAGAGTCCTTTTCTTGCCAGTCCCATCCGTAGCCTTAGCGATTCTCCTTGATTAACTCCAAAAACAGCCAGCAGGGCTGGGTTTCTGGGGAGACCAGGGCCAGGAAGTCTCCCTTTTGGGGAGACAGAGTTGAGTTGGGGGGAGAACATCAGTAGTCACGGCCCCCTTGACTGAGGGCCCACTGTGTGATAAGGCCATGGCTTGCTTTCTCATTAAATCTTGGAGATGCCCTGAGAGCGGTGTATCATCAGCCCTATTCTGCAGATAAGGAAACAGGCTCAGGCAGAGAGGGGAAGTCCCAGCCCCATCGCTGCTCCTTCAATGTAGGAAGAGGCTGTAGCCAGTCCAGGGACACACCGCAGGCTCCGTGGTGGAGTGAGTTCTCTGCCTCTCCCCACCTTGGGTGCTGCCTGCATAAAGGCAGCAGCGGCTGGGCTTGGGGGTCATTAGAAACTCCCAAAGTGCGGGAATGGGGAGCCTTGTCACCCTCATTCCAACCCCCCCGGGTTGGGGAAGGCTCCCAGGCGTGGGTTCTGACCTCGGAGGCGGCAGGTGGGGGCTGGGGTAGCTTCTGCGGCCCCTGGGGCCAGGGCGGGCCAGGGGTTAGGGGTCCCAATGCAATCCCAGCCCGCCCTCCCTCCGGGCCAGGCAACCGGGGCCCCAGCAGTCTCCCACCCCCTCCAAGCCCCGTGGCTGTCCCGCGGCGCCTGGTCCTGCAGCCTCCAGGTGCACAGTCTGCTGCGTGATCCCCCAGGGGACACGGGGGAGGCGTCTCAGCCTCAGATTCCCGGAGGGAGGGCTGGCCAGGCCAGTTCCAAGCTCTGACCGGAAGAAGGCAGAACCTGCCCCCACCCAAAAAGGTGAGCACCTTTGGGGGCGCCTCCCTCCCCTCTATTAGACCCACACATTCCAGGCACAGTTATTTTCCTAGGGCTCCATATTCTCAGTACTGCCGCCCACTTGCTGAGTGACTTCCGGCAAGCTCCTGGCCCACTCTGACCCCTAGTTTCCTTATCTCTGCCTGCAGGATGTTCCTTTTCGATCTTCCATCCCTAAACTCAAACATAAGACTTCAATTTTGTGGGAGGAGCGTGCCACTTGTAGTATTAAAATTAGAGTATGTCCTCCATTCCTAACCCCCACCCATCCCACCCCCACGGAAACTAGCTACAGAGCTTCTTCTGGTGTTTATACTATCTAATTATCACAATTACATTCCCAGGGGAGGTGCTGTTATCCCATTTTGTTAATGTGAAAACTGATGGTCCTATAGTGACTGGATGAGAGTTGCACAAATGGAGCTTCGAACCACCCAGCCTGTCCTGGATCAAAGCCCCCTACTCTTTCCACCAAAAGTGCTGCCTCCCCAAATTACTTCCTTAACTTTCAAAAGGCTGGATTCTCAGGGGTCCTCGCTATAGCTCCCTGCGGCCACCTTCTTGTATTATCTTGAGAACTGGGGAGCATGGGTGCGGGGCAGCCTGTGTGGACCCCATGACCCAAAGCTTTCCAAACAAAGTGGAGGGGAATCCCTTGGAAGTCTAACAGGGATCACTGATTTGGGTTTCAAAGAGTGAGGTGAAGAGGTGGGGGCTGTGTGAGGAGTTGGAGGTGGGAAAGTGTGAGGGAGTCGGAGAGCACAAAGGCTCACGGGTGAGGGCCAGTGCTAATGGCTTCCACAAACCCCAAGTAACCAGTGTAGCAGGTAGCATCTGAGACTGTTTGATGGGCAGGGACTTGGGAGCCATTGTCAGAACTGTACACTTCATCCTGAGAGCACTGGGAGCCATGGAGAGACTGCTAACTGTAGAAGGATGTGGTTGGCTTTTCCCCTACAGATCTGCACTATCCAATATGGTAGCCTCTAGCTACGGGGTGCATTTAAATTAAGTGAATGAAAATAAAATTAATTGGAAAACTCAGTCGCTCAGTT
The DNA here is from genome assembly GCA_004026745.1 of Myrmecophaga tridactyla. Taxonomy (NCBI): domain Eukaryota; kingdom Metazoa; phylum Chordata; class Mammalia; order Pilosa; family Myrmecophagidae; genus Myrmecophaga; species Myrmecophaga tridactyla. The sequence continues at coordinate 72,451 of PVIY010002810.1, forward strand.
GTACTCACCACATTTCGAGTGCTCAATAGCCACATGGGGCTACCATATTGGACTGTAAAGACAGACAACATTTCCATCATTGCAGATAGTCCTTTGGATAACACTGGGCCAGAGAGAGTACCCAAGTGCTGGGTGGAAAATGCTTTGTGGAGGGGGAGATGAGTAAAGCTAGAGTTCCAGGACCCAGTGAGGGATGTCAGTGGCCAGTGCCTAGCATGGTACCTGGAAGACAGTAAGTGCTCAGTAAAATGCCCATGGAATGGATGAATGGCCTGGATTCGAGTGGAGATAGTAGGGATGGAGACAAGAGGATGATTTCAGCAGGACTTCAGGAGGTTAAAGTGATAGGCCTTGGGAACTGGCTGGAAGAGTCAGGGTTGGTACTTCAGTTCTGGCTTGGGCAGTGAGTGGAAAGGTGGACCAATGCCTGAGATGGGAAGAAGGAGGGAGGCAGTTTGGGACTGGGGGAAGAGGCCGGGCTTGTGTCTCAAGTGAGTAAGGAACAGCCACATGGAGATTTCCAGGACACCATTGGAGGTTGGGGCCTGGAGACCAGCAGAGAGATGTGGGCTGGGCAGAGAGCTGGGAATGGATGGATTCACCCAGGAGAGAATGTCAAGTGCAAGAAGAAAGGGACAGGGAGGGAGGTCTGGGGATGCCAGCATTTGAGAAGTGGCCAGAGGAGAGGGAGCAAGACAGGAGGAAAGTGTAGGACCACGGGGGCAAGTTTGCAAAGCAGAAGAGGAAGCCCTGGGTCCAGCCCTTAGGAGGTTGTCGGCAACTGCAGAAAGAGAAGTTTCAGGATGTGGAGGAGAAAGAAGCCAGCCCACAGCAGGCCAGGGGAACCTGAAGTGAAGAAGAGTAGATATCCAGTGGCTATAGTTCTTGAACAGTTTGCCTGGGAAGAGGATTGAGGCTGCTACTGAGGGGAGATGGGGGGTAGGGGGAAGGATTTTTTTTTCCTTGAGGTGGAAACAACTTGAGCCTGTTCACAGTCTGATGGGAGATAAAGAGGGGAGGTTGAAGACTAAGGGGAGGAGCTGGTGTAATTAAGTGATGCCCCCAAAATGCTGCTTGTAGCATGCTTGACAGCCGACACTGGTTCTTACAGCTGCTGTTCTCAACAACAGAGCAAAGCTGATCTGTCTTCTTATTGGTCTCCATTTCAGGGATGAAGAAACTGAGGCTCAGAGTGATTCAGCAATTTGCCCACGGCGCCATGGGCATCTTTTTTCTAATCTGCACAAGGCTCCATCTAGGCCAGCAGGGTTTGTCTTGAATACAGCTTCCCACTCATTCACTCCAGGGTGCATCCCCCCAACTGTATCTCCTTCCTGGATGAACAAACCGCGATGTGATGAAATGCACCATTAATTCCCAAATGGGAATAGCTTAGATGGGGGGGGGGGAGGAACTAAACTAAACTAAACAGCATGAGACGCTGCTCGTGTTACTGTGGCTATTTCCAAATTTACAGCTGGCACATGCTGCTATCATCTTGTTCCCGAATATGGCCTTTTGTGCATTTGCAGTAATATAATTCTGGCAGCCAATTATTTTGCTCTTATTGAGTGCCAGGCACTTTTCATGAGAGGTCAGCCCTGTGATGCTCCCCTTTTTAAGGCAAGGAAATTCAGAAACAGAGAAGTGGAGTGACTTACTTGCAATCACCCAGAAAATTTTTGGCAAAGGACGAAGTCAAGACAGGGTCTGTTTGTCTCCAAAGCCTGTGCACATTTGCCAAACTGCTTCATCAGTGTAAAATCATAACAGAACGCCTTGCTGTCTTTCTCTGTCACATGTGACTTGCCTGGTGGAGGTGGGGGAGGAATTAGCATCCCATCCTTTCACCTGATTAGCATCTTCTCTCTTAAGGATGTCATAGTCTCAGGCCGTAGGAAAGGACCTGGCTTGACCTGCGGGGATATTGCAGCAATCTGGCTTAAGGAAACCTGGCATTTGCAACCTGAAAAAGCTTTCTGAGAGACGGGAGCCTTAGGGAACTAGGGACAGATGGAGCCATAGATTTCTTCCAGAAACGGTCTCATTTTCTTTGCAGTTCCTGGATAATTAATGTGTTTGGGGTCAAGAGAATGGCTGGTCATTTCCCACTGTACTAGTGGAGGGGAAGGGGGCTGGAGTGAAGGTCTGTTTCTAATCAACAGATGAAAAAAAGATACCCTACCCCCATGGCCTTTCCTTGCCCTGGGCACTTTAGAGGAGCCTCAGTGTCCTAATCAGTGATGGTTAAGATTAAAGAGGGTGGATGAGAGCAGATCTCTGCAATGTAGCCAGGGGGCCTTGTAACTTGGAATCAAATTAGGTAGCTGGCTGCTAAGCCTGTTAAAAAGACAGCCTGGTTAAAAATTTATTTCACCCACATGTGTACTCAGAAATCCAAACGCTCGGCTTCCATTTTCTGAGGTGCGGGAGGCGGGGTGGGAGGGTTGAGGAGAAAGCAATCTCAGCTAGATGGATTTATAAATGAAGAGCCTACTGCCTTCCTTCCTTCCTTTGGTCCTGTGACTTGGCTCCTGTTTTAGTTTGCTAAAGCTGCCAGAAATGCAGCATACTACAAATGGGTTGGCTTTTATAAAGGGGATTTATTAAGTTACAGATTTAGAGTTCTAAGGATATATAAATGTCCAAACTAAAGTATCCGGAGAAAGATATCTTGACTCAAGAAAAGCCAATGGCATCTGCAACCCTTCTGTCAGCTGGGAAGGCACCTGGCTGGACTCTGCTGGTCCTTTAGCTTCTGGTTTCAAACAGCTTCCCTGGGGGCTTTTCCTTCTGCATCTCCAAAAGTCTCTGCCTCTGTTGGCTCTAAGCTTTTTCCAAAATAGTTCCCTCTTCAAGGACTCCAGTAAGCAGATTATGACCCACCTTGAATGGGCAGACCATTTGGAAACCACTTAATCCAAAGGTCCCATCCTAAACAATTGGTCTGTCTCCACACGATTGGATTAGGAGAAAGACCATGGCTTTTCTGGGGCATGTGACAGTCTCAAACCAGCAGATTCCATCCTCTGGACCCCCCAAAAGGCGTTCTTTTTGTTCAGATGCAAAATGCATTCATCCCATCACAATATCACAAAAGCCTTAAACCATTTCAGTAACACTACAAATGCAATACGCAGTCAGAAACAGTACAAAATCTCATCAAAATCAGTTACAGCCATGGTCTATCCTCAGGCAAATTTCTCCTCTTGTTCTGGACCTGTAAAACTCAAAATGAGTTATGTGCTGCCAATATACAGAAGAGGGACAGTCACAGGATAAACATTCCCATTGCCATAGGGAGAAATTGGAAGGGACATAGGGGTCACTGGACCCAAACAGTTCCAGAAACCTGCAGGGTAAACTCCATTTCCAGTTCTGGCTTTTCTGGCTTGCTTAGCATGTCATAGGAAGGCACATGCTGATGTCTGCTGGGCTCTGGTTCCTGTCGCCTCTTTCAGCTCCTGGTGTCTCCTGGGGCTTCTGCATCTCCAGATGTCTGCATCTCTGTCAGCTTTGAAGCAACTTCAAAATGTTTCCACTTTTAAAGGACTGCAGTCAACTAATCAAGACTCACCTTGAATGGGTGGAATCACATCTTCATCTAAGCAAAAGGCCACACCATGGAGACAATCGAATCAAAAGACTTCCATCCTAAACCACAGGTCTGCCCCACAAGATTGGATCAGGAAAGGAACATGAGTTTTCTGGACTGCATTCCAGCACAGCTTCCTCTGCTCTTCCTATGTTCCTCCCTGGATATGACCATTGCTAAAAGTGTGGTGTGTGTCTTTCTAGGCCTTTCTCTGGGCATCTGCTATATACCATCATTATTCCACTGTGTTCCTATGCTGGAGTTGACTTAGTCTCATATAGCTGGACATATAGGTTGCTTCCAATATATATATATATTTTTGCTATTACGAATAATACTGTAATGAACATCTTTGTGCCTAAAGCTTTTGTAGCATCTTCATGTTTCCTTAGGCCACTGTGCTGGTCTGAATCCGTGGTGGACCCCAGAAAAGCCATGCCCTTTGATCCTCATTCAATATTGCTGGGTGGGAACATTTTGATTGCTTCCATGAAGATGTGACCTACCCAATTGTGGGTGGTAACTTTTGATTAGATGATTTCCATAGAGGTGTGTCTCCACCCACTGAAGTGGAGTTGCTTGCTGGAATCCTTTAAAAGAGGAAACATTTTGGAGAGTGTCTCTTTTGGTAGAGCCACGTGAAAGCCAGCAGACGCTGCCATGTTCACCGTGTGCCCTTCAGCTAAGAGAGAAACATTGAACGTCATTGGCCTTCTTGAACCAAGGTATCTTTCCCCGGATGCCTTAAATTGGACATGTCTATAGACTTGTTTTAATTGGGACATTTTCTCGGCCTTAGAACTGTAAACTAGTAACTCATTAAATTCCCCTTGTTAAAAGCTGTTCTGTTTCTGGTATATTGCATTCTGGCAGCTTGCAAACTAGAACAGCCAGAGTCTCAGAAATGCCATCATTCCTCCAAGATAGTCCCAACAATTCCCACCTCTTGGAATCCACACACTTGTGCAGTCTCCTTCCATATTGAATCAGGGCTAGCCAAAGTGGACAATAGAATATGGCAGACATTGCCATGTGTGGCTTTCAAGGCCAGGTCATAAACAGCATTGCTGCTTCTGCCTTGATCTCTTGAACGCTTGAATCCAGGGAAGCCAGTCAGCACGGCATGAGGACACTTGAACAGCCTATGGATGTCTGATGTCTGCTGGGCCAGCACTCACTTGTCAACCTTGCAAATGAACCATGTCGGGGTAGTTGTGGAAGTCTCAGTCCAGCTTTTAGATGTGCAACCCCAGCTTTCATCTGACTGCAACCTAGTGAGAAGCCCTAAGCCAGAACCACCCAGCTAGTTTGCTCTGAAATTCCTGACTCATCGGGACCATTTGAGATGATAAATGATGAGATGGTTAGCTCACGTGTCAACTTGGCCAAGTGCATGGCACTCAGTTCTGTGATCAAGCAAGCCCTGGCCTAACTGTTACTGCAAGGACATTTCCTGGACTTAAATCATCAGTAAGTTGATTGCATCTATGGCTGATTGCATCTACAATCAACTGAAGACTTTTCCTTCAGCAATGAGGGATATTTCATCTGATCAGTTGAAGTCTGTGAAAGGAGAAGTGATGTGACTTCAACAGTCAGAAGAGAGAATTTTCATCTCTACTTTACCCAGCCAGCTTCTCCCGGGGAATTCATCAAAAACCTTCATAGGAGTTCCCAGCTTGCAGCCTGCCCTATAGAATTTGGACTCGTGCACCCCCATGGTTGTAAGAGACAACTTCAGAAAATCCCATAATATTTACAGATGTCTCCTGCCAGCGATTTCCCTAGAGAACCCTGACCGATACAAATGAATTTGCCGTTTTAAAACAATACTGTTTTGAGTGACCTGTTTCATGGCAATCTATACCAAATGTAGTGGGTCAATGACAAGAATGCTTTTAAAAGAGGTTCATGCTGAAGGATGCATTTTTTTTTCCTTTTTCATATCGCCAGACTGTCAGTTCTTGTTTTGACACGTAACTGGCCTACGTGATCTCACTTGGCTTCCTGATAGGGCTTCCTGTCAGCTCTGAGGTTGCGGGTGTCTTTGGAAAGCCCCAGGCTTAATCACCATCCCTTTTCATGCTGGGTCTAAATGAAGGAAGTTTTAAAATTTGTGGCCATGAGCACTTCCAGGGTGGGATGTTCACAGCTTGTTATTGTCCCCAGCTAAGCCATCTAATAGACCCAAACTGGGCAAGAAAAAAAAAAAAAAAGCCTGTTTTAAGTTCATTGCTCCCTTTTTTCATTTGATTCTCAAAACCTCAATAAGGAATATAAGCCAGAACATCTGGCTTATGAAGAAGTAATTCATCAGAGGCCATATAGCTGGAATCAGGGTCATGGTGAGAAAGTCAACTTCTATTTCTCTGGCTCATATAGTTAAAAGATCCCCCAACATGATTCACAAGCCCAGGGCACCTGCATGTACGCTTGGGGAAATAGCTAGGGTTTCATTCATTCAATCATGAATATAGTCATTAAATAGTTATTTAGCCTCCCAGATACCGTTGAGCTTTGGGAAAACACTATGTGAAAGTCATAGTGTCTTTGTGCTTGAGGCTTTTTGTAGATGCAACAAAATACAGTAAACGTAGTAAAAAAAAAAAGACCATGGATGTTGAAGTTTGTATGAGGTTCAAATCCCAACTCCACCATCTACAAGCTGTGTGACCTTGGATAAGTTTCTGGATGTCTCTGAGCCTTCGTTTCCTCTTGTAAAAGAGAGGGCAATAACTGCATTGGTCTCATAGTGATGTTTTTTTTTTTTTTTTTTTAATTTGCATATGGGCAGGAGGCACCAGGAATCGAACTCCAGACCTCCAGCATGGCAGGTTGGAGCTCTGCCTGCTGAGCCACGGCAGCCGCCCTCATAGTGATGTTTTGAGAATTAAATGTGATATCATCTGAAATGGTTAGTACGGAGCCTAGGGCATTGTACATGCTTAACAACTACTGGGTTTATTATTGTTAGCAGGGAGATGTCCTAGGGTGCCTTGAAATGATCCCAAGTCACAGAACCAATCAGACTCCCATTTGAGTCCCAGTAAGTGCCCTGGTTCAAATGACTTCACCGCTCTGAGGCTGTTTTTTATTTTTTAAGTTAGAGCATTCCCTGTACCTGCCTCTTACCCACAGTTTTCCCTATTATTAACATTTTGCCTTAGTGTGATGGCTTTGTTACAGTCGATGTAACCATATTATTACAATTATACTAACTGTACCCCATAGTTTACGTTAGTTTTACTCTTTGTATTGCACAGGGCCTTGGGCTTTTCTTTCCCCTGCTAACTTATATACAACCTAAATGTTCCCATTTTATCCATTTTCAGATACACAATTCAGTGGTGTTAATTACTTTCGTAAAGTTATGCCTCCATCACTATTACCCATTGTCAAGTTCAGTTTCTTCATCTGTGGCATGGATCTAATCAAATGTACCTGGACAGAGACTTGCAGTACTGGGTCACTGTGTTCTATCATTGGGGAAGATGATCCCCAAAAGCAATTGCAATTGCAATACAGTATGATAAACACTATAGCAGAGTCTTTACTGTGGGTTTTGAGACTTGGGTGCGATTTCTGAGAAATCATCTGCAAACTATTTGTTCAGCTAAGACCTTTTATAAAACAACAACTTTAATTTGCATTTATTTTATGATGAATTTATGCCCGAGCCATAAGTTTTTGTTTCTTCAGTTTCTTCTGTGCAACCTTCTGGTTTAGGAACGATTTGTTCTTTTTCAGGAAAGGATCCCTCCATGTGGCAAGGTTTGCTCATGTCTGGAGGTTAATCCGACCATGAGCTCTGTAAGGCCTGCAGCATCTTAGGGATTTTGTACACCTAGATGTGCTCGATGACCAGAGAATCGACATCTAAATCCTTAAGTTCAGCATTACTCGCTGCATTTGTAAGCATGTGCAACAAAAATTCAGCGCTTTTCTTTGGGCTGCCGACCCTGTGTCCAGCCCTACTGCTTGGCCTGGGCACACCCGCCAAAGCCGCCGTTCTAATTACGGAATGGCACCCATTGTTTCTGTAAAGTGACATCTTGCAGATAGTTGGTGGCTTTTCAAATATGCAAACCCTTGATGGCCTGGGCAGTTTCTCAAGTGATCTTAAAGGAAACATGAAGAGCTGAGCCTCTCGATCTGCATGAATTTTCTGAGTCAAGTCAACAGCGAGCCATTTTCAGAGAGCACCTCGGGCCACCGACTGGGAAGAGCTGCAGCTGGGATCTTAAAGAACAAGTCTGCTTGTGACTTCGGGGCAGGAAGTCTGGCCTGCAGAGGCCAGGCCCTGGGGGGTGGACAGATAGTCCTGGAAGTTCCAGGAGCGATGGTGGTTGTATTAGTTTTGTTAAAGCTGCCGGAACGCAATATACCAGGAATGGACCGGCTTTTAAAAAGGGAATTTAATAAGTTACAAGTTTACAGTTCTAAGGCCATAGCTGTGTCTTAAGTAAAGCATCCAGAGAAAAATACCTTGGCTCAAGGAAGGCTGATCTGGGAAGGCACGTGGTTGGCATCTGCTGGTTGTTGTTTTGGATTCTGTTGCTTCCAGCTTCTGCCTCTCTAAGCACCTGTGAGGCTTTACTTAGCTTCTCTGGGACACAGCTTTGTGTTCTGGCTTGCTTAGCATCTCATGGGAAGGCAGATGGCAACGTCTGAAGGGCTCTGCCTGTGTCTAGGCAGCTGCTCTCTCTGTTGGCACTCCAGGCATCTCCAAACATCCATTTCTCTATCAGCTCTGAAGCAACTGTTCTCTCTCTCTTTTTTTTTTCTTTTTGACATGGGCAGGCACCGGGAATCGAACCCGGGTCTCCAGCACAGCAGGCGAGAACTCTGCCACTGAGCCACCATGGCCCGCCCAGCAACTGTTCTCTTAACATCCGCATCCGCTCTGAGCTTTCTCCAAAATGTTTCCTCTTTTAAAGGACTCCAGTAAACTAATCAAGACCCATCCTGAACGGGCAGGGCCATATCTCCATCTCACCAACAGGCCACATCACAACTGGGCACACCACATCCTCCTGGAGATAATCTCATCAAAGGGTGACAGCCACAACTGGGAGTGCCATACCTGTGTGGAGATAAGCTAATCAAAAGAGTTTCCGCCCTACAATATTGAATCAGGATTAAAGGACATGGCTTTTCTGGGGTACAGAACACTTTCAAACCGGAACAGTTATTACAAATCTGCAGACCAGGATCTAAAATTCAGCTCTAGTTAATTCAGTTTTTGATCAGGGTACTCTTTAAGTCTTGGTTTTCTCATCTGTAAAATGGTATTGATGAGGAGAGCTGGCAGGTACTGAGTACCCTCTGTGTGCCAGGCATTGTTTTAAGTGCTTTGCATGCAATAACTCATTTAGTCTTCATAACAGCCCCATGAAATAGTTACTATTATATCCTCATTTTCCAGACGAGGTGAGGAAGTGACAGAGGGATCACTTACTAGATCACTAGCTAGTAAATGACAAACCAATATTTAAACTTCGGCAGTCTGAGCCCCCAGCCAGGGTCCTTAATTTTTAACTCTGCTGCTCTATAGCCATGTGATGGGGCTTGGGGGAGGATAACATCAGGGAACGCATGTCACGTGTCTAACCCAGGGTTTGCCATGTAGACATGCTCTGTAAAGGGAGCTGCTGGGTGTTTTAGCTATTCTTTTACCATCTTGTCCAAGGAGACTGAACAAGATGTATGAATTTTTTCATTCATACATCTTCTGTTAAGTTCATACATCCATGGTCCCCCTTGCTGGCTGACAGAACCAGTGGCAAGGACGTAAAGGAGCCTATTGAGTCTTTGAGGGTCTCCCAGGGAATGGTGAGCTCTAGAAGAGGCTACATCCTCTGCTTGCTATGTGCAGTGTCCACCCCATGCACTTTCTCCACAGACCTTCCGAGCAGCTTATGACAGGCCCAGTGGACCCCCAGGCAGAAACTGTAGGACAGCCATTACCCCACCAGCTGTCTCACCAATGCTCAGTCCTGCTTCACGGGACTGAAGACAGCAGAGGGAGCCTCAATGCATGGCGTAGGGGAAAGAGGCTGAGTGGTGACTCTGTGACCTCAGGCAAACCTTGGTTTGCTCAACTGTAAAATGGGTGCATAGGGTCTATGTATCAGTCAGCTATCGCTGTGTAGCAAACAACCCAAAGTGTAGTGGCTTCAAAGTTCAAACATTTATTTAGCTCACCATTTTGGCATTGGCTCAGCCATGGGCTTGCTCTCACATCTGTGGTCACTTGGAAGGTCATAGTGGCTGAAGCCACTATTGGGTTGCAAGCCCTCACTCACCTGTCTGGTGGTTGGCGGTCATGGAGTATGACAAAAAAGTGCAGCGGGGTCTTGGGACTGTTGTCTTCCAGCAGGCTAGCTTGGATTTTTTTTTCCACACGGCAGCTGGGATCCAAGCGCAGCAAGAGATAGCAAGCTCCATATGCAATCACTTTGGAGCCTCTGTATACATCATATTTGCTAATGCGTCATTGGCCAATTCTCGTCCCATGCTCATGCCCAGTATCATCATGGGAGTGCACAACCACCGGGTGTGGCTAGAGGGAGGGGAATAATTGGTTGGCCATTTTTACAATCTACTGGACTCCCTGGCAGAGTTATTGTGAAGAACATGAAAAGTGACAAGGTTTTGAGTAGTAATAAAAATAATAGCAAACATTTATTGGCACAGAGTAGGAGCTCAAATCACGTTGGACAAACAACACTGACTTCTTCATAGGAGAGGAAACTGATTCAGAGGGGTTGTGTAACTTACCCAGGGTCACACAGCTAATTAGTGGAAGAGCTGGCGTTCAAAACCCAGAGCTGTTTTATTCCAAAGCCCATGCACACACCTTCCCAGCATGTGTGATTCACTTCTAACGTTTGTAGGAATTGACAGAAGCCTCTGTCTGGGTTACAAGCCCGGTTTCTCCCTTCCCACCATGAAGGTTTGATCCTGTTTAAAAGAAATCCGCTGTTTTGCATCACGCTGTATTCTAGGGTAAAGCACAACTGAGCCTGGCACAAAGTGGAAACCAGAGAGCATTTGTTTAAATAAAAGACATTGCCACCTATTCCCATAAGAATTTAAGACGTGAAGGGAGAGCTGCCCTGGCACCCACACTGTAAATCATTTCCTTCTACTACTAATGAACTCAGAGGCAAGAATATAAGTTTCAGGGCTTATGTTCTCCCAGCTCAGCTTTCCTCTGGGAAAAGCCATGTTCTCGCCTCTCGGAAAAGGAGGTTACACTTTGCTTGGGGAGAAACCATACATTCTTATGCCTACCTCTTCCTCTGGGAAAGGGAAAAGCTGATGGAACTGTGATCAACACCTGTAAAGAGAAAGGAAACAAGTTCCAAACCACCTGAAGGAGGGAACTGGTGTGTCCCAAAGAGACAGGCCTGGTGTGATTCATCTTGGCATCATCAGGGATTCTCAACTCTGCAGGGAAGTGAGATGGCCTCGAGGCTCTGAGGGCAGGTCCTGAAGCTGGGTGGTGGGGCCTTGGGGACTTACTCTATCGGCGTTTCTGCTTTTCTTTGTATCTGGAAGTTTCTGTGCTTTTTAAAAAACAGGGATAAGTCAGTAACGGTGGGGGGTAAGAGTGTCAGGTCTGAGGTCAGAAATGTGGTGTGATTTCTGATTCTGCAGTTTACTAACTATGTCATCTCAGGTCCCTTCCGCTCCTGCAGCCTCAGTTTCCTCTTCTGTAAAATGGGCCTGTTAACAGACCTTTCCCCTAGGATTGTTGTGAGGCTTAAATGAGATCCTGCCTGTAAAGCCCAGTAAGGGCTCGATATCTGAGCCAGGGTTTCTCCAGTCTCAGCACTATTGACATTTGGGGTTGGATAATTCTTGTTGTGGGGGGCTGTTCTGTGAATTGTAGGATGTATAGTGGCTTCCTTGGCCTCTACTGTTGCATACTAGTCTTGCACTGGAATTGTGTGTGTGTGTGTGTGTGTGTGTGCTGCATGGTGGGGTCACATTTCATTCTTTTTCCATGTGAGTCTCCCGTTATTGCAGCACCATTTGTTAAATATTTTGTTTGTTTTTGTTAATTTCTTTGTTTGTTTGTTTGGGAAGGGCATGGGAATCGAACCCGGGTCTCCCGCGTGGCCAGGCGAGAATTCTACCACTGAACCACACTCGCACTCCCCTCCCTTCTAGTCCTGACAACTAACAATGTCTCCAGACATTGTCAAGTGTCTCTAGGAGGAGTGGGGAGTGTGCAGAATTGCCCCAGGCTGAGGACCACTGGCTGAAGCCTTTTTTGATATTAATTGGCAATAATTCCCTTTCCATATGAAGGTGAACTGGCCAGGTTGGGTCTTTGGGGCTGCCATTCAACCCTGTGCAGACCATCCAGACGGCTGCAAGCCTCCTTACCTCAGTAATGAGATTTATGTGGATGAGATTTTTTTTTTTTTCTGCCAAGATTCATTTTTAAATTTTTAAAAACTATGCCTGGGTACATCGTCTGGAAATTCTTCCAGCTGGGGTTCTGCTGTAGCTATCAAAGGGCAACACTGGACTTGAGGTCTTCATATAACCCCTTGAATTTAAGGAATTCCTTCCCCCCTGAAAAAAAAAAAAACTTTTCTGATTTCAAACCATAGAATTTACATTGCAGAAAAATTAGAAGATACAAAACCGGAACTATGAAAAGAAAATTTACCCATAAATGTAATTCTTTTACCCAGAGATAAATTCTGTTATAATATTTGCATTTGTGTGTATATTTTATAAAAATAAGACATATTGTTTTCTGACCTGCTTTTTACATCTGATGGTACATCCAGGACATCTCTACGTATTACAATGTATTAAATATCCTCCACATTTTTTTTTTTTTCTTTTTGCTGCTTAAAAACCTCAGAAGCTTTTCACTCAGGAGACCCGGGCTTGATTCCTAGACCATGAACTCTCAAAAAAAAAAACAAAACACACAACCTCAGGGGCTCCCAGTGGCTGGCCAATAGTCAGGCTTCACAAAGGAACAGGCTGAGGCCACACTCCTTGTATCCTATAAAACCACAGTCTTTAATGGGTGTTACCTGTACATGTGGAGGTTGGAGTAACCAAATCTCATGAAGAGGATAGAGGTTGGGTACCGGGAGTCATTTTGGCCTCCAGGATCAGGCATAGACCATTTTAGCTGCTGTTCATTCCCTCCAATGCTTAGCCTCATTTATCCTAGCATATCCCTCATTGATGGCCTTTCTTTCCACTAATTACACTGGAATGTATCTACCCATCTCCTTTTTTTGAACAACAAGGGTTGTTGCCATAGCTCACAGTGGTGTGATAAGCATCCTTATTCATCTAGTGTTGCCTGTGAGCATGATGATTGCCTTAGGAGAAGATTTTAGGAGTGGGATTACTGGGCCCAGGTAGAATAACTCTTCAGAGGACTTTTGAGTTTGTATCAGTTAGCTCTGGCTGTGTAACAAACGACTCCCAAACTCAGCAGTTTGAAATAATAAGCATTTGTTATTTCTCATAAGTCTACGGGTCAGCTGGCTGGTTTTACTGATCTGGATCAGTCGTGGCAGATCCCAGCTGGGTGCATTCATGTCTGTGGTCTGGTGGTGGGTTGGGGGAGCACTGGCTGGTCTAGGATGGCCTTGCTCATGCATCAGGGATGAATGACCCCTATGTTTCTCACTGTCCAGCAGGCTGGCCTGGCCATGCTTTCATGGCTGCAGGGTTTCAGGAGAATGAGTGGAAATGTGCGAAGCCTCTTGAGGTCTAGGAGTGGCGTAACAGTCACCTCTGCCACATTCTGTTAATAAAAGCAAATCACACATCCAGTCCAGATTTAGTGCTGGGAAATGGACTCCACCCCTTGATGAGAGGAGTTGCAAAGTCCCATTGGATGCAGGCAGGGATGAAGACCTGGGAACACATTTGCAATCAGTCTACAACAGAATTTACGTTATAAACCATGGTTGGTTCTCTCCTCCCAGATGTGGTGAAAATCAATCCGTTTGAATCTTAATAGATTTGATCCCAAAGTAAGAATTAATAATATTTAATAACCCTTTATGAAGGACTTATCATATATCAGGAATTGTACTTTTTTGGGGGTGTGTGGTGGTAAAACTTTTACTTTAGAATAGATTTAGACTTCCAACAAAGTTGCAAAATAGTTGCGTGTTCCCATATATCCTATACCCAATTTCCTCTCTTCCCAGTTGCCCATCTTACATGAGTGTGGTACATTTGTTACAGTTCACATTATTATTAACTAAAGTTCATGCTTTATTCAGGTTTCCTTAGTTTTTGCCAAATGTTCTTTTTCTGTTCCAGGAGCCCATCCATAAAGCGTTTTTCATATAGTTGTCATATCTCCTTAGGCTCCTCTCGGCTGTGACAGTTTCTTAGACTTTCCTTGTTTTAATGACCTGGACAGCTTTGAGGAGGTTTTTGTTTGTTTGTTTGTTTGTTTGTTTGTTTTGCATGGGCAGGCACCAAGAATCAAACTTGGGTGATTGTCGCGTGGCAGGCAAGAACTCTGCCACTGAGCCAGTGTTGCCCGCCCAGTTTTGAGTAGTTTTGAGGATCTGAGGACAGTTTTGGCCAGAAGAACTAGTGAGGTAGTTGTAAACTGCCTTCATGTAGGATGTTTCTGATGTTTGACTGGGGTTCTGAGTTTTGGGGAGGAAAAGCACGGAGTGCCATTCTCATCGCATCGTATCAAGGATACAAACAATCAGTGTAATTTATTACTGTTGGTGTTGACCTTGATAGCCTGGCTGAGGTTGTGTCTCAGGTTTCCCTCCTGAAAAGTTTTAATTTCTTCCTCTCCTTCCATAATGTACTTTTTGGAAGGGAGTTCCTATGCACAGCTCACACTTAAGGCGTGGACAGTTGTGATCATCGGCTTGAGCATCAAGAGTAAAGAGGAAACATATTTTGGTATCAGTCATCTACTTTATACTCTTTAATCATTCCAGGGACTGAGATCTACTCGTGCTCCTATGGAGTATGGGAACTATGTTATTCCCCTTTTACAGATGGGGAGACTGAGGTTCAGAGAGTTTGAAGGGACCTGCTGAAATCACTCAGCCAGCCTGCAGCTGAGCAAGACTTTAGCCCAGGTCTGCTGACCCCAAGCCCTCGACTCTTAGTCTTTACAGCTTCTTACTGTCCAGGGCCTGGCCAGTGGGAGAAGGCCTTCCTTTCATTCATCCATCTGGGTGGCCTTTTCTTCCAGGCCCCAAGTAGGAGCTGTGCAAATCCTTGATCCAAGAACTTTATGTGGCAAACCAGATCTCCTGCCAGAAGGAAAGGAGCCTGTCAGTGTCTCTACTTGCCTATAGATGTGGAGAAAGCAGCACAGTCCTGTAGGAAGTGGACTCAGGGCTGCTGGACAGCAGTGTGGCCTTGGGCAAGTGACCTTGCCTCTGTGAGCCCCAAGTTCTTCCTCCATAACATGAGTAAAATAGGGACTTTAATTTTACAGCCCTATTGATATGCAATTCACATGCCATCTAATCACCCATTTAAAAAGTCATTGATTTTTAGTATGTTCACAGAGTTAGGCAATCATCACCAGACTCCATTTTAGAGCATTTTCATCACTTGAAAACGAAACCCTATATCCTTTAGCTATCACTCCCCTATCTCCACCACCACCCGAATCACCAGCCCTAGCAACGACTAATCCACTTTCTGTCTATATAGATTTCCCTATTCCGGACTTTTATATGAATGAAATCATATAATATGTGGGCTCATGTGACTGCCTTCTTTCACTTAGCTAAGTGTTTCCAAGGTTCATCCATGTTGTAGCATGCATCAGTGCTTCATTCCTTTTTTATGGCCAAATGATACTCCATTGTATGGAGCTATCCCATTTTATTTAGGGCCACGTATCAGTTCCCTAGGGCTGCTGTAACAAGCTACCACAAACTCAGCACTTTAAAATGACAGTAATTTATTCTTTCAGAGTTTGGGAGGCCAGAAGTTCAAAATCAAGGCATCAGCAGGACCATGCTGTCTCCCACGACTCTGGGGAAGATTTCTTTGTCTCTTCCAAGCTTCTGGTGGTGGACAGCAATCCTTGGCATTCCCTGACTTGTAGCTGCATGGCTCCAGTCTCTGCCTTCTCCGCTGTGTGCCTCTGTCTCTTTGACTCTTCTTCTCATAAGGACACCAGACATACTGGATTAAGGACGTGTATTAGTTTGCAAAAGCTGTCAGAATGCCATATACCAGAAATGGAACAGCTTTATAAAGGGAATTTATTATGTTACAACTGTACAGTTCTAAGGCCAGAAAAATGTCCAAACTAAGGCATCCAGGAAAACACATCTTGATTCAAGAAAGGCCAATGTCTGCCACGTGGAAAGGCACATGGCTGGTGTCTGCTGGTCTTTGTTCCCTATCCCATTGCTTCCAGCTTCTGACACCAGTGGTTTCCTCTCTAAGCATCTGTGGCCTTCACTTAGCTCCTCCAGGACACGACCCTGGGTTCTGGCTTGCTTAGCATCTCATGGGAAGGCACAGGGCGACATCTGCTGGGCTCTGCCCGTGTCTAGGCATCTGCTCTCTCTGTCGGCTCTCCAGGCATCTCCAAACATCTGTGTTTCTGTCACCTCTGAAGCAACTATTCTCCAAGCATCTGCATCTGATTTTTTCCAAAATGTTTCCCCTTTAAAGGACTCTAGTAAACTAATCAAGACTCACCTTGAATGGGTGGAGTCATATTTCCCTCTAATCAAAAGGTCACTCCCACAACTGGGTATATTGCATCTCTATGGAAACAATCTAATAAAAATTTCCTTCCCTAAAAAAAAAAAAAAAAAAATTTCCTCCCTTAAACAACAGGTATGGCCCTACAATTTTGGGTCACGATTAAAACATGGCTTTTATGGGTACATCATAGTTTCAAACTGCCACAGGGCCTTACTCCACTATGACCTTGTCTTAACTAATTACATCCGTAGTAACTATTTCTAAATAAAGCCACATTCTGAGGAACTGGGGGTTAGGATGTCTACAAATTCAACCCATAAGAGGGCATATTATTATTTTTCGCAGGGTTAGTTTGAGGGTTCACTGAGTTAATGCAGCTCTGGTTATAGAAAGTTATAATACAGCTCTGGTGAGCAGTAAATACTTAATAAATAGCATCTTCATTATAGTAATTATTAGTATTAAGGATCTGTGGCAGGTGTTATACACATATCCTCAGGTATTACTGTGTCTTTCTCCAGGAAAGATGACGAAACTGAGGCCCAGAGAGGTGAAGCAACCTGCCCAAGATCACAGAGCCAGGAAGTGGCAGGGTCAGCCATGAAGCCAGGGCTTCTAACATCAGCTCAAACCACCATCACTGCCATGCACGAACTCAGTCCCAGCATGTGTTGAGCTCTGAGACAAGTATGCAACCTGCACTTCTCCTGTGATACTCCCATAACCCCACAAGGGGGTCAGAGAAGGCTGAGGGGGTAGATTTCACCCCCACCAGGTGGTAAGAAGACCCTCCCTACACAGTGCCAGGGGAGATCACGTGGGGAGCCTGGACTGCCACCTGTCCTCTCCCACTAGGGTGGGATCATAGGAAATGCAGTAGAGTTAGGACTCTCACCACTTCCCAGTGGTCATGGTAATACTCTCTGTTGTGCCAGAGAAGGACACGTGGGGAGCTGTCATGAGGTATTGCTGTCTCTCCAGCTGAGATTTATCAATGGAGGTTTAGCGAGGAGCTGGCACTCCCAACAGTAAGAAAAGTCTTCCCATCAACTGGGCAGGGACAGTGGACGCCTACCTATACTTGGTGGCTTCATGGTGTCACTCCCCTCCTCTAACAGAGTAGTGTCAGAGAAATCCAGCTGCAACGGAAGGTTTAAATAAATCCAGAGTCTCATAAAATAATACCAAAATGTCCACGTTTCAATAAAAAGTATCTCTTCACACCAAGAACAAGGAAGAGATCAAGTTGAATGAGAAAGAGACAATCAACAGATGCCAACACTGAGATGGCAGAAATGCTAGAATTATATGACAAAGGGTTTAAAGCAGCCATCATAAAAATAGTTTGGTGGGCAGGCCACGGTGGCTCAGCAGGTAAGAACGCTTGCCTGCTGTGCCCGAGGACCCAGGTTCGATTCCTGGTGCCTGCCCATGTAAAAAAAAAAACAAAAAAACAAAAAAAATAGTTTGGTGAGCAATTACGAACATGATTGAAACAAATAAAAAAAAAGAAATGGAGCATCATAATAAAGAAATGGGAGGTATAAGGAAGAACTAAATGGAAATTTTACAATTAAAAAATAAAAGTGAAATAAAAAACTCAATGGATGGGCTCAACAGAATGGAGAAGGAAAAAAAAAGTCAATGAACTTGAAGACAGAGTAACAGAAATTATCCAGTCTGAACAACAAGAGAAATAGACTAAAAAAAAAAATAATAATAATTAACAAAGCCTCTGGGACCCATGGAACTGTGACAAAATATCTAACATTCGTGTCATCAGAGTCCCAGAAAGACAGAAGAAAATGCAGGGGGCTGAAAAGGTACTTGAAGAAATAACTTAAAAACGTCTCAAACTTGGCAAATGACAGACTTAAGAAGGTGAGTGAGCCTCAACAGGAAAAACCCAGGAAAACCCACACTGACACATCACAGTCAAACTTTTGAAAAATGACCACAAAGATAGTATCTTGAATGCAGTGAGAGAGAAATGAAACCTTATCTATAGGAGAACAATCTGAATGATAGTGAATTTCTTATCAGAAACCAGGGAGGCCAAAAGAAAGTAGTACAACAATAAGTCTTAAAGATTTATTGTATAGCTACACTAATCAAGACTGCGGTACTGACAGGGGATAGAGATATATCGATCAATGGAATGGAATACAGAACCTGGAATCAACCCACACGAATCTGCCCAACTGATTTTTTTTTTTAAGTATACAATGTAGTGGCATTTATTACATTTACAGTGTTGTGCTATAACCTCCATCCAGTACCAAAACGTTTTCATCACCCCAAACCAAAACTCATACCCTTTAAGCAATACCTCCTGATGCTGAGGCCCCTGGTAACCTCCAATCCACTTTCTCTTCTCAGGAGTTGGCTTAATCTAGGTATTTTGTGTAAGTGGCATCAGGAGTTGGCTTAATCTAGGTATTTTGTGTAAGTGGCATCATACGGTATTTGTCCTTGTCTGTCTGGCATGTTTCATTCAACATGATGATGTCTTAAGTTCATTCATATTGTAGCAAGTATCAGAGCGTCATTCATTTTTTGTGGCTGAATAATATTTCATTGTGTGGATGTACCACATTTTGTTTTCCCATTCATCTCTTGTTTATTTATTTATTTTTTCATCACATAGTTGTATATTCATCATCATGATCATTTCTTGGAACATTTGCATCAATTCGGAAAAAGAAAACAGAAAAAAATTCATACGTGCCATACCCCTTACCCCTCCCTTTCATCGATCACTAGCATTTCAATCTACTAAATTTATTTTACAATTTGTTCCCCCTATTATTTATTTTTAATCTATATGTTTTACTCATCTGTCCATAAGATAGATAAAAGAAGCTTCAGACACAGGTTTTCACAATCACACAGTCACATTGTGAAAGCTATGCCATTATTCAATCATCTTCAACAACCATGGCTATTGGAACATAATTCTACATTTTCAGGCAGTTCCCTCCAGCCTCTCTGTTACGCCTTAACTAAAAAGGTGATATCTACTTAATGCATAAGAATAACCTTCAGGATAACCTCTTGACTCTGAATCTCACAGCCACTGACACTTTGTCTCATTTCACTCTTCCCCCTTTTGGTTGAGAAGGTTTTCTCAACCCCTTGGTGCTGAGTCTCAGCTCATTTTAGGATTTCTGTCCCACGTTGCCAGGAAGGTCCACATCCCTGGACCTAGAGAGGGGGATCCCAACTGATTTTTGACAAAAGGACAAAATCAATTCAATGCAGGAAAGGTAGCCTTTTCAACAAATGATGCTAGTGCAATTGGACGTCCATAGTCCAAAAAAATGAACCTCAACTGAAGTTTCACACTGTGTACAAAAATTAATTCAACATGGATTACAGACTTATCTGTGAAATGTAAAACTGTAAGTCTTTTTAAAAAAAGCACAGTAGAAATCTTTGGGATCTAAGGCTAGGCAAAGGGTGCTTAGATCTGACACGAAAACTATGATCCATAAGAAGAAAAATTGATAAATTAAACCTCATCAAAACAAAAAATAAAAAAACTTTTGCTCCGTGAAAGATCCTGTTAAGAGAATGAAAAGATAAGTTACAGAAACTATTTGCAAATCACATATCTGATACAGGATTAGTGTCTATAATATGTAAAGAATTTTTAAAAGTCAACAGTGAAAAACAAAAGTCAATTTGGAAAATGGGTAAAGACACAAAAAGACACACAGATGGCAAATAAGCACATGAAAATATGGTCAACATCATAACCATTAAGGAAATGCAAACTAAAACCTCAACAAGTATTGCTATATATGTACCAGAGTGGTTAAAATAAAAAATAGTTATAACACCAAATGCTGGTAAGGTTGCAGAGAAACTGGATCACTCGTGGATTACTGGTGGGAATGTAAATGTTATAGACACTCTGCAAGACGTTATAATCTGGGGAAACTGGGTAAAGGGTATATGGGATCGCTCTGTGTTTTTCTTATAAATGCTTATCAGTCTACAATTATATCAAATAAAGTTTAATAAAAAAAAGACATCCTTTCTGTAGCAGTATCAATTATTCAGCACTTTTCCAGCCTCCTATTTTCCAAAAAGCTGCACACTTAAGCCTTGAGAATCAGGATTTATCAAAGTAGGGTGAATTTTAATATTCTCCGAGCTTTGTGCTCTTTTAGCACTTATTTAGGGGTTTTGCTTACACAGATTACTCTAGGGGCTTCCAGTTTCTCATTTGTGAATTATTATTATTATTATTACTTTCAATGCTGCCACAGGGCTAATTCACTCAGCTTCCAGAATTCCTGGCAACCCAAGGCTAATGACCCCATTTGGTACTGAGAGAAACCAAAAAAATGATTTTCTGAGTCACCTCCAGATGCACGTCCCCCAATTCTTTCTTCTTTCACACAAGAGGGGGCACCTGTATTAGGGGAGCTTTGGAATCACTGGTGTGTTTCCAGGTCATTAGATTCCTCTCCACCCAGAGTCTGTCTCATGCTGCCTCAGAAATCGCCAGCTTTTGAGGGCAGGAAACGACTCTCAAATTCAGCATTTTATCTGGCCTTACGTCTCACCCTTCAGAGCCAGCTTGGACAGAGCCACAGTTTCCTTCAGGCCCATGAAGGCACTGTAGGTGGATGCTAGAACAGTGTGACTATGGATTTTTCTCTCAGTGTAGGGTTAGGTAATTTTCCTTGGCTTCTTGGAGTAGCAGTTCTCAGCTGACCAGACTTGACTGGGTGGTTTCTGGCTACAGAGATGCTGCTTGTGCACAAATCATCTGCCCCAACCAGGGATAAGACCAGGATCTGAAACAGGCAGCTGGAAGGCAAAGGCCTCGAGATTTTTCTTTCTTAGAGCATTAAATGATGGGATTATCTTGGAGAAACTGGTGTCCTGGAATATTTGATGTCAAATTTGAAGAACCAGGGAGAAGGAAATCAACATGTTTTAAGTACCTGCTATGTGCTGGGTGAAATAATCATTTGAATGACCCCCTACTCTCTTGATGAAGAGAGTAGGTTCAGAGAGAAGTGATGTGCTCAAGGTCACACAAGTGGTAAGCGGTATAGCCTGAAATTAAACCCAAATCTGTCAGAATCCAAAGTCCATGCTTTCTCTATTCTATCATATTGACATAGAGGCAGCGTAGTGTGGTGGTTGAACGGAAAGAACACATGCTCTGCAATTAGACAGATGTGTGTTCCAGTATTAGCTGCAACTGTTTCAAGCTGTGTGACCTTGGTAAGTCATGTAACCTTTCTGAGTCTCAGTTTCATCACCTAAAAAATGAGAATTATGAATTGTTTTTATGGTCGAAGGATTGTTGAGGGATTTCGGTGGATTCACATGCTAACCACTCAGCATAGTGTGTGACATATAAAAATAGTGGATGATTTGTCTTCCAAAGAGTAAGCCAGCCTGGTTCCCAGTTCAATCTCAAAGCACTTGATCAACCCTCATTTCCCCCCACTGCCATCAATGTCCTTTGTTTAATTAAGGATAGGAGTCATAATAATAAATTGTTTTTTGTGCATCACCATATGCCAGGCAGTGTGCTAGGGTCTTCTCCCCCTTTATCTCCATTTAAATGAAGTAAAAGGCAAAAACTCGCTGCAGAAAGCGTGCTGGGTGCCTGCTTTTTGAAGCTGCCATTTGAAGGTAAAATTAAACACCTTTCCATAATGTTGTGTCACACCAGTAGCTTTAGCAACAGATACCATTTGTTGAGGTTTGTTACAAGTCAGGCACTACACTACATGCATTACATATGTGATCTTATAGAATTCCTTTCCACAATACTGAGAGGGGGGGACTGCTATTACCCCTGTTTTACAGATGAAGAAACTGATTGGAGTGGAAAAATAATTTGCTGTTAAAGTGGTAGCTGTTTTGGTTCAGGTGAACCTTGATTTCCTGAACACATTTCCGAGGCTGATGTTTAAAATGAAAAATTCCCTGGTGAATCGCAAAGATGTCATGCTTTGGGAAGTAAACAGCCTTCAGCAGGCCTACTTGGTCAGTTCAGTTCCTCCTGCCCCACTTCCCCAAATCTTGGCATTTCAGAACGGACTCGACGGCTATTCACAGGGCAATTTCCTCAGGCTAAAGATTAGGAAAGTCAGGCCTAGAGAGGAGAAGGGAACTGCCCCCAGATCAGTCTGACAGCAAAAGCTGGGGTTCAACCCCCGACTGGGAGTTCCAGTTTCTTAACCAAATGGGTGAAAGATTCTGGCCAGAGAAAACAAGGGAGGAACCCTGGAGCTTCCCCGTTCTCATCTGCGAAATGGGGTAATGACAGACCCACTGTGTAGCTGTAGGGGTTACATGGGTATGGTCCAGACCAAGGGCTGCCTTCCCGTACTGGGAATGTGAGAACTGGAGGAGGAGGGGTGCTAGAGCTTCCGGAGTCCCCCAGGGCTGGGGAGCAGGAGGAAGAGAGTAGGGGCGGAGCTTCGGAAGCGAAGAATTCGGGGCGGGGCTTGGAGTTGTAAGCATATAGATGCACACTGGGCGGGCAGTTGGCGAGGAGCCAGGTTTAGGGAGCCCGGAAGCAGGCTTCTGGGCTTTACTGGACAATGGGCGGATCTCTGCGGAGCCGAGGGGTGTGGTTCTGTAGAGCCTAATGGATCAATGGGCAGAGCTCTAAGAATCCTGCGCTTGGTTGCAAGGAGCAAAGGGTGTGACTAGTGGAGGGGGCCCTGCCACCCTAAAATGACTGGTGGGCAATGCCTGGGCTTCGGCACCCACCCACCTCAGTGCCCCCGTGCATTCCCGGGCGCGACCAGAGAGGGCGCTAGACAGGAGGTGGGGGGGGGATTAGGGCGTGGAACGTGGGCTGGGAAGCGGGCGTCCCCTCCCGGAAGTGGGCGTGGCCCTCTCCGGCTAGGCGTCCCCGGTTGGGTGCGGTGCGGCGCGGGGGCGGGGCCTGCGTGCGGCGGCGGCTACCCGCGCCCCTCCCCCGCGCGGCGCTCAGTGCCAGGCGGGAGGCGGCAGCGGTTGGAGGTGTCGCGGCGTTTGCAGCGGGGACTTCGGTGGCGGCGGCGGCGGCGGCGCCTCTGACACCTCGGCCCTGGTGAGCGGCGCGCGCCTGGTGGGGCCGCTCGGGAGCGAGCCGGGCGGGGACCCGTCCTCTAGGCATGTGCTGGCGCCGGCTGTCAGGAGCCGGCGGGGCGTGGGGCAGGGCCGGGTGGAGGGGACCGGACAGGGGTGGGCGGCGGGTGTGCAGGGGTTAGGCCGGGGGCTGCTGCCAGAGGGATCTGGGGGAGCAGCCGCCTGGCCTGGGAAGCGTGGGCTGGGGTTCCTGTGGGGAGGGGGCCGTCCAGGAGAGGCTTTTAGCGGGCAGAACTTACCTCTCTTGGTGCGGGCCGGGGGCCGGGGGGGGGGGCTGACCTAGGGTGGTTTCCAGGGGTCCGGAGCTGTCATGGTGGGCTGAAGGGCTGGGGGCCGAGTGGGCTGGGGAAGGCTTTTAGGGCTCTGGGACCCGCCTGCTCGACTGAGGTGCTGGGCGGGGAGGGGTTGCTCGGGTCTGGAGCGCCGAGCTGGAGGCGCCAGGCCCGGGGGCGGGGCGTGAGGCGCCCTAGGGAGCGAGTGGGTGGGGGGTGGCTAGGGGCCGGGCTCACGTGGGGCGGGGGCGAGCTGGGCCCGCCTGGGTGGGGCGAGGGCGGTCGCCCGAGCTCTGGATGCGAGGCCAGCTCTGGGCCCTGAAGGTCTGGGTTGGGGTCCCGGGAAGGGCGGGGCAGGGCTAGAACTGGAGTAATGTGGGTGGGGGCGGCTTGGGGAGAAGCCGGGCCCCCCCTGAGGGAGCGGAGGTCTGGAGCCGCGGGGTGGGGGGGAGGGTTGGGAGGGGCAGAACGAAGCGGGAACGCTGCGGGGTCGGTGGCCTGAGGCGTCCCCAGGAGCAAACTGGGTGAGCCTGAGATGTGCTGCCCTAATAGCGGGGCAGCCGGCGGGGGACGCAGGGAAGAGAGCGAGGTGCGTGCAGGTGGGGCCCCGGCCGCGCCAGCGTGACTGAGGATGAGGTCAGATGTTGTGGGGAGAAATGCAGGAGCCGAGCTCTCCCGCCGCGTCCCCACTGGCGCACGCACATCAGCTCCTTCTTTCCTGATCTGAACGTGTCGGGGGAAGTGGCAGGCGGCGGGCAGCGAGCGGAGAAGAAAGGGGCTTCCTCCCGGAGGGAGGCGCTGGCCCTGCCATCCTTTTTTGGGAGTATTCAAAGGGTTTTAAGCGCTGGAAAAGGAAATGTGCGCTTTACGGCGCGGTGGTTTGGAATCATATCCTATATTTGGCCTTAATGTAGGCTCCGCTGGTTTTGTGGTGTCTGGAGTGCTTGCTCTACATGTGGCAAACGTGGGATTCGGAGTGAGAAGCAAATTGCAAGTTGTTCGACTTCCCCAGGTTACAAGATACAGAGGCCTTTCTTTCCTATAAGGCATTTTGAAAGAATTGCATTTCGTGTATGTGTGTGTTTAATCTCGTACTGGGTGGCGAAAATGCTTACTTTTGGAAATAGTTATCACAAAACATTAGGCCCTGTTAGGGCAGCCTTCCTGCCTGGGATTACATTCTAAAACAGTACTTGTAGGGCTCTTAGTCACTCTATATAATAATGCATCTCATTGTCCTTATCTGGCAGAACTCTCTCCTGACACCAGGGCCTGCTAGAATAGACGGAAACATGATTAAGTATAAGCAGTTGCTTTGTGCATCTGTTCAATTGTGCAGGCTAATGGCTATCTGTTTAATATTCACTCTCTGTGTTCACTGTAAGACTGAAGAAATGGGGAAAATCTATTTTGGGCTAGATTCTGTATATCTCAGAAGGTTAATTTAAGGAGACTTTTTTTAAATTTTTCTGATTTGGAGATAGGTTTCAGAGTTATAACGTTTGAATGTGAAGTCTGATAGTAAATGTTGGAGCTGAGTGATTGCATACGTAAATAGAAAGAAAAAAAAGTGAAAGAAAACTGAGAATTGTGTTATACATTAGGCCCTGAAATGCAACATTCCGTGATAGGAGATGGCCATGTGTGCTGAAGGCTGACCAAAGATTGGTCTAAAGGTCAGGCCACCTTTATGACAAATTCGTAATGTGCTTTGTTCATCTTTTTGCTTCCTGTTACTTGTGGAAGGTACATTAAAGCCTGATGAATTTTAATAGGCACATCCTGGTGAAATATCACTGCACCCAGTATTGGATTTTTCATGATCATTTGTTACTTTGCAGATTGCACTAATTGGCATTTATGTCTGTTACTTTATATCTACTTTAGGATTCGATTCAGGGTTGGCAAGTAGCATTTTTTGAACACTGTGGATCTTATTGATTTAAATTTTAAGCTTAATGCATCTGCCACTTCTGGGATCCGCTCCAACCAGAGGAGAGTTAGTCACTCTCATGCCTATGAAATGGAGTGTTCAAAAGGATAAATGATCAGTTTTATAGCTGGGAGTGTGGAAGTTTCAATTCTTAATGATCGCAAAAGATTTATTTCTTAATATTTCAATTTGTCACAAACTGATGCTTTAGAAACATATCGATAATTGGGCCATTTTACCTTTGACCTCTTTTTTGTATGTGGAACAATAGTTGATTTGGGTACAACTTTCATATGCAGGGTGCAAAGCCATGTGATAAAAACTCTTAATATCGTTTTCCATTTGATGAATTCCCTGTGTTACTGTCACTCTAAATCATGAAAACTTTTTTCTGACACATGTAGACCTTTTTTAAGTTAAGATGCCTTTTCTGTATCAAAACATGAAAATCCTCATGAATATTTCAGTATGACCTAGAATGTGAAGTAGAATGTTAAGTAATAGAATCTCTCTGGGTTTTCAGTGCCCTAGTTCAGATCCTTTAACGTGAGTGAGCAAAATTCTGTACTTCTTTCTGAGACCTCACTTTATTTCAGGGATGCATAATTTTTTAACATCCTTATTGAGATAATATACCGTACAATTCACCTATCCAAAGTGTACAGTTCAGTGGTTCTTAGTATATTCACAGAGTTGTGCAACTATCATCACAATCAATTTTTCCTTTCTCCAAAAGGTAAATCCATAACTATTAGCAGTCACACCTCCTCCCCAATTCCTTCCAATCCTACCAGCCCCTGGCAAGTATTAATCTGCTTTCTGTCTTTATGAATTTGCCTATTCTGGACAAATAAATACAATCAAATAAATGGAATCATAGAACGTGGTCTTTTGTGACTGATTTCTTTCACTTAGCATAATATTTTCAAGGTTCATCTATGTTGTAGCATGTGTCAGAACTTTATTCCTTTTTATGGGCAAATAATATTCCAGCAAATAAATATACTTTGTCCATTCCTCAGTTGGTGGACATTTGGGTTGTTTCACCTTTTGGCTATTATGAATATTGCTGCTGTGAACAAGTTTTTGTGTGGACTTATGTTTTCATTTTTATTGTGTATATACCTAGGAGTGGAATTGCTGGGTCTTATGATAACTCTATGTTTATCTGCTTGAGGAACTGCCAGACTTCTCCAAAGCGGCTGTACCATTTCACATCCCCGCTGACAATGTATGAGGGTTACAGTTTCTCTACATTCTCTGACACTTATCTATCTTTTTTATTGTAGCCATCCTGTGAGTGTGGAGTTGTATCTCACCATTGTTTTGATTTGTGTTTCCCTGATGGAAATGATGCTGAGTATCTTTTCTGTGCTTATTGTCCATTGGTGTATCATTTGGGTTATTTGACCTTTTATTATTGAGCTATCAGAGTTCTTTATATATTCTAGATAGAAGTCCCTTGTCAAATAAAAGATTTGCAAATTTTTTCTCCCATTCTATGCCTTGTCTTTTCATTTTCTTGATGGTATCCTTTGAAGCACAAATGCTTTTAATTTTAATGATGTCCAATTTATACATAATGAGTCTTACTAGTTAGAAATTGTTTAGGCATTAAATCACATCTTCATCAATATTTTGGTTATATAAATTAAAAATCAAATGTGGAAGTACTGAGGAAAGATTTTAATTAGTTCTTTTTAATTTGTGCCGTTGGTTATTGGGAAACATGTCGTTCCTGGCTCAAATCCTTAAGGAATGAAGTTCAGACTTTATGTGGTTGTGGATCAACACAATCTCTGATTTCTGCCTGCTTTATTTCTTACTACTTCCCTTCCTATGTCATATAATTCCAACCCCTTTCCAAAATGTCCTTTGGGATTGCAGGCCATGTGGCATTTCCTCTTCACGGTGCACCAGGGCAGTCATTACCCCTGCCCTCATACAGAGTATCATCTTCATTGCTGTCCCCTTCAAGGAACTGGACCTGGACCTGAACTTACAGTCTGAAAGACACCTCCACATAGAAGGCAGACTCTGAGACAGAAATTCACGTGGAAGGCTGACAAGCTTCTCTTGCTGTCAGCTCCAAACCCAATGCCTACTAGGTATTTACTAAACGGGTGATTATTTGTTAAAGTTAACTGAAAATATCCTGATGTCAGTGGTTTTCTCTCATTACTGTTTACATCTTTGTTTCTCTGTTAAAAAATAACCTGAAGTACAGGAGTAATTCCCTTCTGCCTTTCTGGCATCCCAAGTCTAGCCCTTACCAAAAAATTGCTCAGACGGAAGACCGTGTTTGAAACATTTTCCCTGGGGCAGCACATCCTTGCCCAGGATCTTTGTTCCCAGTGAACGGTACTGACTGGCGCACAGCCTTCTCGTGGGGCACCTGGCCAGGAGCACACTTAGTGTGGTATGTGTTGGCCACACAGAATGTCACAGGCAGTCCTGATGGCAGTCAGTATTGGAACTACACCTGTATACTTTCTACGATGGGTGTAAATCTGGTTTTACGGGCCCATGCTTGCTTTTAATTCTTGTTTTCGTGCTCTCTTGCTTCTTTTGGAGCATCTGAGTTTTACTCAGTTGTACTTTGTGTTCTTATGTTCATTTTTAATAATTTGATTAAATATGTTTCAACATATTCCTGAGAATTAGGAGAAACCAGTAGACTGCTTGGGGGATATTTTTTCTTCTTTTGCCTTCAGTAAAGTGACTGGATTGTGGCAAGGTAGTAAAGAAGAGGAAGGAAGATAAATTTCATATTTTTGGCTTTATCAGATTAGGCTCAGTGAGTAATCAGTACCGTATCTTATGTGGTATCTTTCTTTAGGGAAGTTTTGTACTTAGAGAAACTGAGGCAATGAAGTGCAGGCCCTTAGAGTTGAACTGAGCTGGGTTTCACTCTTTCACTCCACTTCTTATTCACTGCGTCTCTGCCAAAGTATCTCCCTTCCCTGAGCCTCTCCTGAAGGCTCCTAAAGGCTACCTTGCAGGCTGTGATCAAGGTGAAATGAGGAAGAATGTACCAGACGGGGGTATGTTGCATAAACCCTGTTCCCTTCCTCTTCATTCTCAAATGTCTGTTAATGAACGGAACTGTGTGGCATCAGTACATTTTATTTCTGATGTTAAGCCATTAAGGTATGGAATTCCCACTCCCACCTCAGCATTTCAGATTTTGAATCACTGAAGAGGGGGGAAAAAGTCTAGTTTTAGGATGTAAAGGTGGTGTTAAAAATGAGGCAGCTTTTTGCATCTATTTGAATTGGAAATGTACACTCAGACATGCTTCCCTCGTGCAGGCCTTATGCTTGTGTTCTGTCTGTCCGTCTGCCTGTCTGTCTGTCTCTTTTAAGGAACAGGGTTGAGTTGCTGGCAAAGGGTTGATGCTTTCAGGGCTTGGAAGGAGATCGTGCTGCAGCGCTTGGGTGCTCATCAGGTTCAAAGGCGAATGGAAGCTCTGGGATCAGCTGTCACATCGTGTATGGGGAGAGAACCGCAGCAGCTGCACGGGATGTCAGATTGGGCCTGTCGTTTGCATCTTAGGTTAATAACAGAAGCGGTTCCTCCTCTTTGCCTCAAAGTAAGGAGAAATTAAATCAAAATAATGCAAAGCTCATAATGAAAAACTGGAATATAAATGGGAGTTGTAAGGCTTCGTCTATATGACTGAAAGCAGTTGTTTCGCAGTACACATTTATGTTTTCCTCTTTGGTCAGGAAATTGTATACATTTCTTATTTAAAAAGTATGATTAATGAATCATAAGTAACACTCAGTATATCACTGTATTTTGAAGAACATATCATTTTAGAGGGATTTGGAAGATTCTTCTGTGGTCTAGGGGTGTCCTCCTATACGTGATGATCAGTTGTTGACCTTTTCTTTTCCTGTGCTGTATGGTGGTGGGGGGGGGGTGTCACATTTCATTCTTTTTCCATGTCATTATCCTGTTATTGCAGCACCGTTTGTTAAAAAAAATTTGGGGGGTGAAAGGGGAGTGCAGAGGCTGGAAATCGAACCCAGGTCTCCTGCATGGTAGTCGAGAATTCTACCACTAAACTACCCTTACATCCCCAACCTTCTTTTTTTCATTGTGAAAAATAACATACAAAAAGCAATAAATTTTAGAGTATACGGCAACAGTTAGTTATAGAATAGATTTTAGGATTTGGTATGGGTTACGAGTTCTACAATTTTAGGTTTTTCCTTCTAGCTGCTCCAACAAGACACTGGAGGCTAAAAGAAATATCAATCTAATGAATCAGCAGTCATATGCATTTGTTAAATCCTATCTTCTCTGTTATAACTCTCCTTCTTTGATCTTTCTCCCAATCTTTAGGGGTATTTGGGCTATGTCCATTCTAACTTTTTCATGTTGGAAAGGGCTGTTGATAATATGGGATGGGGGATGGAACTAGTTGATGTTCTGGAGAAGCTGATCCCTCTGGATTTCAGAACTTACCTGGCCTAGGAACCCATCTGGAGGTTGTAGGTTTCTGGAAAGTAATCACAGTGCATAGAACTTTGGTAGAATCTCAAGTAGACCCCTAAGTGTTCTTTAGGGTTAACAGAAATGGTTTTAGTTGGGGTTTGCAAACCATGATAAATAGCAATATCTAGCTGAAGCTTGTGTAAGAGTAGCCTCTATTTCTCCGCTCTATTTGAACTCTCTGAGTCAGATACCTTATTTGTTGCATTTCTTTTCCTCCTTTTGGTCAGAAAGGCATGGTCAATCCCATGGTGCCAGGGCCGAGCTCATACCTGGGAGTCATGTCCCATGTTGCCAGGGAGACTTTCACCCCTGGAAAGTAGGGTAGAGGGTAATGATTTTACTTGCAGAGTTGGGCTTAGAGGCAGTCCACATTTAAGCAACAAAAGAGGTCCTCTGGAACTAGCTTTTAGATATAGCTATAGGTAGGCTTTTCTTCTCTGCTACAGAAATAAGCTGCACAAGAGCAAGCCTTAAGATCAGGGGCTTGGCCTATTGACTGGGAATCCCTAATGTTTGAGACAGTATCAGGAGTTTCTGCAGTGGTATAGTTTAGTAGTTGCATATTTTTCTCCTATCCCTAAAGTACTTTGCCAGTACTTTAAAATTATATACTTAACATACTCTGGGATATATCTGGGTATTACAGTAAGCTATACAGAATTACAAGCCCTCTTTCCCATTCAACTGTAGATCTTTAACAAAGACAGCTGCCTGGGGCTCCAGAGCCCCAGTGACTGTGAGTCACAGCCAAAGCAGGAAGCCCTGGGCTGGACTCCTCCCTCATTATACAGAAGACCGGTCACATGGAGCTTGAGTGACCCACCTGAAATCAGGAACTTTCCTGCCCCCTACCCCCATCCCTGCCCTCCATGTATAGTGTGAATTCATTTTTATCAGTAGATGATGTGAAAATGGTGTGGATTTTTTTTTTTTTTTTTTAACAGTTTTAACCTACCCTGACTTTTCCTTTTTAGTCCTTGCTCCATTGCAGCAGTTGTCTTAAACCCTCCACTAGTCTTTTGCCAGGTCTGACAATAGAGCCAACTGAACCTGGTTTATTTTTGTTCATCACAGTTGGTCACTATAACCTATGTTCTTTTTCACGAATTGAGGTTTTGCAAGTATTTAACTATGAAGCTTGGTCCAGATTTTCAGATGCATTCTTGGGAGACCTAAATTAGTCTTGAAAATATTTTTTATGTGGACCCCTTGATAAGCTTGATTTACTAGTTTGAATGTGAAGTTCCTTTACAGTATATTTCATGTTCCCCTTTTTATTTCCTCCAGTTTATAATCTGGCTATTAGTAATCAGTGGTTGTAAGGGTTCATCTCAAATGTTTCAAAGACCAACTAACATTTCAAAGGTGCCCTTGTATTTGTGTCTTGCCAGACTAAACATGAAAACTCTCAATTTGGGTAGAGACAACACAAGTCCAATACTAGAACTATATAAATTGTAACAGGCATAATTAAAATCCCTTAGGATGAGCAGAAGGATAATTGCTCCATGATGTGGTCATTCTTTCTCTGGAAACCAAGGTAGCCTGGGAGTCTGGGCTTATGGCAGTTTGGGGTGTGAACTTCTCTTGCCAGTTGTGAAATTGAATGTGTGTTCCCATTTGCCAACACCTGCTGAGGCCTTCATTCTGGATCATAAAAACACACATGGGAAGGGAAGTGTCAGTAGAGTGAAGCCTCTGGGGTGTGTTTTCCACTTTTAGCATGCTAGGGGCTCTTAGCAAAATTCACAGGCACCACCTCCTTAAGACAAATGTTTAATCGCCATTATTTGCTTACTTGATGTGAAAGATACTTAAATTCCTTCTCATAAAAGTCAGACATTCTTTTCTAGTTAAAGATTCTAATTCCTTTCATTCTTAGGCACTTAAAGAATTGAGGCTGATTTATTAACATAAAAAATCAAATGCTGCCTGTGTGTTTTGTAACTGAGAAACAGGTGAATTTGAATTATCTCCATTAAGCAGAAGGATTTATTAGGAGACTAGTCACTTTACAAGCTAGATGGTGAATTAATTTTGTGGTTAAGTACTATCTTTAGCTTAACGTTGTCATCCTAGTTTTTCTTGGCAAGGAAGAGAGAGGCTGGAGCCAACCAGTGCCGGCCACAGCTCTTTGGGGTGATATTTAGTAAGATGCATTTGTCTGTTTTAGAAATAGGGTAGTTGTTCTGTAGGACCTCTCTTACATTGGGCCACTGTTGTTTTACAGTTATTAAAGGAAAAGGTGAGTTGGCAGTCTTTTCTCCTCTTAAGACTGCTAGTGAAGCCTTCTCATGCGCTATGTATGATAGATGTCTCGCTTGCACCTACTTGAATTACATTGTCAAGTGGAACAAGATGATACATCTTACCTGCTCAGGAGAGTTGTGAACCAAATATTTCCCTAGGAAAAATGAATAGTCGAGAGACCAGCCACTGTTTGTGTTTTGGAGGCAGTGTACATTCATCCCTGTCTCAGGACTGGCTTGTGTTCCAAAATTAACTCCACTATTTGGAACTCAGATGACATTTTTCATATAGATTGAGTATTTTAAATGTGGATAACTTCCCAGCCTGGCCTGCAAAAATGTGCTTAAATCATAGCACAGTCTGTTAGATTTGTTAAGGTGCTAACTGAATTCTGGAGCTGGGAGTTAGGTATCACAGAAGTAAGGAACCACCCTCCACCCCCCTCAAGCTCCTCTCTCCAGGCTGCCTGGCATCCAGAGACTTCATGCCACAGCCCTCCAAGTTCTTCCTACTTCATTTGTCTCTCAGTTTGAAGCTTCCCCCTCTGGGGATAAACTGATTTCCTATAGAAGTAGCAAAGCAAGAGGTCCCACCCATTCCTGCTCGTGTTACTGGATGATCGTAATCTCCACTAGACTAGCTTTTACTGAGTGTAGGACTGCTGTGAGCTTTACTTATATTCTTTTTTGACTCACTGCCCTTTAGTGTTTTAGAGGTACAATATTAAAATTTTTATAAATCTTTTTTATAAACAGATTGTCTCAAATATTTCCATTCAGTGTAACAAAGTCAAGGGAAAAGTTGAGGGAAGGCATTTGGGGTCAGGCAGAGCCCTGCTGTCTGGAATCAGGAAGAAGCCTGAGTGCTTTTGAAAGTTTCCTGTTTTACCTCTAAAGCAATGACTCTTAGCCCAGGAAATTGGAGGGAAATCAGAGTCATCTGAGCAGTTTTTTTTCCCCTCCAAAATATTCATGATGCCTTTTTTTTTCTTCTTTTCACTACAGCTTAAGAAGGGCTTAGATTGGTGCAGAGTGACTTCTGGTGTGACTTCTGGACGTGGGCAGTGTAATGACACAAGCTGGGGCAGCTCGTACTGCCCAGAGCTGGGCGTTGGTTCTCCATTTGATTTCTAGGCCTTAATAAACTCTTACCACAAAGTGCCATCTTCCACACAAGTGGAAATAATTGACCTCTTTTTTGTTATTGCCTCTATTCTTCAGAAAATAAAATTTTCATGTGTACCTCCTAATCAAGTGACCAGATCCAACGGGTGTATTGGGATCCCTCTTTCCAGAATCTGATTTTTTGTAGTCTCTGCTCTTGGGAGACAAACAAATTCCTCATTGTCCATGCTGTATAATGATGGGCCTGGACTGCCTGGCTTCCTTCTTACTCAAACATTTCATGATGTAGTATGTAATAAGGATTAGGGACTTGGCTTTTGGTTCAGTTAAAAAGAAAGTTCTTTACGGAGACTGCCATGGCAAGCTTAATGTTTTCCTTTAAAGATGTACGTGTTTTTAAAAATACATTACAGGTTTCCGTTTAGCCTTCAGGTGTGTGATTCTCTAGCCCAGACTGAACCCCCTTGGGAGTTCAGAGGAGAGGGTGTTGGGGAGTCAGTGTCCATGGGATTCCTGCCTGTGGGTGTGTGTAACATTCCTGGACTTAAATAGGAGCAGGGGTCATCGGGAAGGAGTAGTGCAAGGTGGTTAAGTGGGATGGGAGATGATTGTGCAAAGTTGTGATAATAGGAAATGCATTTATACAGTGTGTTTGAATGTCGAGTTATAAGAGCAGATAAAAATACAATTTGTGGGTATCGTTAGTGCTAGTGATTTCTTTGATCATATTAATTGTATTTGGGGTTAAAACAAGCAGAAATTTAAATAATAAATAGGAAATTATTATTTTCCAGTTGACGGGGAACTGCAGGAGGCATGAACGTGAGCATTGGTGCCACGGTAGTCCCATGTTCCACGAGAGCAGAGAATATCTTACATTTTGGGGGTCTCCATTTCCTGGCACACAGGAGGTGCTCAATAAATGTTAGTTGAATAATGGATTGTCAGTTTTACATGATGAATTTTTCATATTGTCAGGCTTTCCATTTTCCCAAAAGATGAAAGGAATAAAGAGGACGTTTTCTATGGTGTGGAAATACTGCTACTTGTAAACATTTGCTTATTAAATTATCCTAGGATAAACGAACCTCATGGTTTTCATTATAAATAAATATGTAGCAGATTAGATATGTATTTGTTGAAACATTTTATTTGTAAAGCAAATTTGGTGTCCTGTGTTTCTAAAAGTGAATTCTGATGGAAAGCAGGGTGACATTACATTTTGGTACTTTATTGCAACTTTACTTAACCGATTTCTTGAATAAACTGAGAATATTGGTAGCATGGAGTTCTTATGCCCTTGATTTGGGTTAGCAAATTTGACTTTACAAAGAAACGATGAGGTAGCATCTGTACCATTACATGCTTTCATGTAATGAGAGTTCTTTATGGGAAGAACCATAGTTTTTATCAGGATGAGGATTTGAAGTAAAGGTAGCTATTGAAAAAGCTGAATTTCTCTTGATTGTCTTTTCCTTCTAATCAGGTTTCTTATCCTTTGATTCACTTACTGACCAGAAAGTGTTACCTCCTCATCTAGATCTCCCCTGGAGGTGGAGGTTTGAGGTAGTAAACCCAGGCCCAGAGGGCAACTCTCAAGGGCCTTTGACTCCAGGATTTAATGGGCTTGGAATTCATTTGACTTGAGAATTTGGCAAAAACTGAGGATGTTGAAATAGGGTGTATCGTGTAGCATTTCACCTGTTAAATAAATGGTCTCGACATTTAGATGTTAATTTGTACATATTAAAATTGGAGAAACTGCAGGCTTTGACTTTTTATTTATTGTGTTTACTGATTGATGTCACAAGTGATCACACAGCTCCCCCCCCCACGAACTGTAATTGTATTTGTGTTGTATGTGTTATTTCTGGTGGTTTTTAGAGATCACTACAAACCATAAATGCAGTTGTTTAAAAGGGTATTAGGGATGGGAAGCTCCCCAGTCTTTCTGCTGGTATTCTACTTAAAATATTTAAAAAATGATTTTTCCTGCTTTCACTTGAGGCATAGAGAATTCCTTTTGGTTACTATTATGCAGTCCAGTTAATTTAACATGGATAACTAAGACTATAATTTTCTTTTCAAGTTTGATATGATTTGAAAGGAAAATGGATTTGGGATAGTTAGGGCTTACAGTTTTACCAGCTTGTAAGATATTCACCCCAGAGTACTTAGTCCAAATGTTTCCTCCTGGAAATGGGCTCTGTTTGTCTGTCTCCACTCCCCGGCAGAGATATTTTCATTTTATTGTTGAAATTAGGTGTATGGTGCTTTCTTCCTAAGAGCTGAGGCCTTCTGAAGGTAGTAGGAAAGTACTGGTTTGGTAGTAACTGCATTTTCTCCAGTAAGTTACATTCTTGCAGTTTCTTGTTCTCTGTCCTAAGTGCTGATAATATGTGATATTCCTTTGAAGGGAGGTGTGTTGATAAGAAATAGTTTCAGACAGATAAAATAAAATGATTTATTCTGAGGTGCAGTAAGATTTTAAGAGGTACAAACCCTAGAGTGTCTAAACATTTTGGAAACATAGGGAGATTTTAATTTTAAAGAATGTTTGTTTCATTTTTTGATAATATTCTCATTATGTTTTCCTTCAAGCTCCAGGTGCCTTTGGGAGCAAAGTACTCAAATTTAAAGCCATGGATTCAGTTACTAATCTGAAAAGGTACAAAAAGTAATTTAAATATGTACCCTATGTGCTGTGTGTTGTGAATGGAAGGCTCTTGGGAATGTCTGCTGAGAGGTGGCTGCCTTCCTTGCACCACAAGCCATCTGGGTGCAAAAGCCAAAATTAGGCATCACTGTTGGTGTATCCTTCACATCCCGCAGTCTTTAATAGATTTGATTTTTAGTCTTTTGAATCCATCCATTTCTTTCTGTACTGGAATTGTCACCTTGGGCTTGGACAACTGCAAAGAGTTCTTGTTTCCCTACAACCTCACAGATGCTCCCACATCCACATCCATTCTTCATCTGTATTCAGAGTGATCTTTTTAAAATACACATCTGATTATGTCACACCCACATCCACTCCTAATAGCTTCCCCAGCTTTGCAGATAAAACCCTATACCTGGCCTACTGGGCCCTGCATGAACTGGCCTCTACCACCCTCCCCGCCTTGCGGCCTGGGCTCCAGCCTCTCTAGGCTTCTTCCACCAGTCTGTTAGTGTTTGCCCTTGCCACAGACCTTTCACATCTCTTTGTCCTCCCCTCTGGGACTCTCTTTTCTTCCCTCTTTGTCCAATTAACTTTTACTCATTCTTTGAATTTCAGCCTAAGTGTCACTGCCCTGAGCACCTTGACTGGTTCTGTTCCCCTGATTACTGATGCCCCCAGCCCTGTGAACACCCCCCACCCACCCCAGCACAGTCACTCACATTCCTGTGTGTCTCTTCCAGGAGACTGTAGGCTCCACGAGAGCAGGGCCAGGTCTGCTTGACCACCATTGTGTCCCAGTGTCTAGCATGGTACCAGGCACCTAGAAAAACTCAGTAGGGAGTCACTGAATGAATAAATGAATGAAGGAAATTTAGGACTTCTTCAGCATTCACAGTTGAGTGTGAGTTGAGTTACATGTATAGCCCACGGAGGCTAGTGACTTATTCAGTTCTCAGTGAACTATGTATTTTATTTTGCAGGGTTGGGAAGATGAGGGCTGGATCCCAGTGAAAGAAGCATTCCCTATAGACTCATATGCCTAAGATTAAGAAAGGATCGTAGAAAGCATTTATTTTAGTTCCCTCATTTTAATAGATGGCAAAACCAGCAATCAGAGATCCAATGTGACTTAGGTGGAGAAGTGGCTAGATCAGGATAAACTCAGGTTCCCTGGCCCCCAGCCAGTGTTTTTTCCTAGTTCATCTAACCTTTCCCTTGAAACATTGTCGTGAACACGTATTTATTTTATTGCTGCTTGCCCAGGGTATATGGTATTAGAAAGGGAAGTTTAGGATTTTTCAGTTGAAGGTGATTATTTTCTATGCTGCTAGTTAGTTCTGCCTATGATTGGCCTTATGAGAGTCTTAATAAAATTGCTTTAAAGAGAAAGATACGGGGTTCTGATAACTTCATTTCCAGGTATAAAAAAATACTGCCAAGCAACGTGGGACAAAAATCCTAGAATGAGCTGGAACTCAGCACCAAGGGATTGAGAAAATCTTCTTGACCAAAAGGGGGAAGAGAGAAATGAGACAAAATAAAAGTGTCAGTGGCTGAGAGATTCCAAACAGAGTCGAGAGCTTATCCTGGAGGTTATTCTTACGCATTAAATAGATATCATATCTGTTTAGTTAAGGTGTAATGGAGAGGCTGGAGGGAACTGCCTGAAAATGTGGAGCTGTGCTCTGGTGGCCATGTTTCGTGAAGATAATTGTATGCTGATATGGCTGTTGCAGTGTGACTGTATGATTGTGAGAGCCTTGTGTCTGATGCTCCTTTTGTCTACCTTATTGATGAACAAGTAAAACATATGGATTAAAAATAAATAAATAATAGGGGGGGCAAATGTTAAAATAAATTTAGTAGATTGAAATGCTGGTGATTGGTGAAGGGGAGGGGTAAGGGGTATGGTATGTATGAATTTTTTTCTGTTTTCTTTTTATTGCTTTTTCTGAATTGATGCAGATGTTCTAAGAAATGATCATGATGATGAATATACAACTATGTGATGGTATTGTGAGTTATTGATTATATAACAAGAATGGAATGATCATATGATAAAAATGTTTGTGTTTGTATGTGGTTATGTATCATAAATAAAAAATACATAAATTAAAAAAAAAATACTGCCAAGGAATAATTAGACTTTTATCCCAAGAGAAATTCTGTCTAAGTAGTGGAATCACAGGCTTAACAAGTTTGAACAGTCATACACAGTTTGCTTTTTACCAGATGTTGATAAGAAAAGTAGGTCATTAATATAGAGAGTATTTCAAAACACATTCATGAATTAATTTTTAAGTGAGAATACTGCTTCACTCCCATCTTAAAAATTGTGCACTTAGTATGAGAACTCTTGGTTTGGTTCTTTGAGCTGCGTCCTGCTCTTTGAGGAGAGGCAGAATTGGACTTTGGAGCCTTGTCGCCTGGCTGCACTTCAGGGAAATGGCTCAGCCTCAGGCGACCTTTCATAATTCCGCCAGCTTCTCTGGGGCTGGTATGTCTGCCTCGGACTCTTGTGGTGGAGATTTCTTCTTCCCTGGTCTTTTTCAAAGTTCCGGGGATGGGGAGAGGTGATCGTGCTTGTGAGGATGCTCGTGGTAGGCAGAAAAGTGGTAGAGGTGAGGGACTGTAAGCATTTCCTCTTTTCATATTATCTCTGGAAAAAATGTGTTCTTATTTTGCTAGTGTAATAAAAACAGATTTTTATCATTAGAGAACTGGAGTTGACTCCTAAAATCTTACAATCTCATGTTTAAATGACTGAAACATTTTTGTAACGCCATTCTTATTGATTATATTTTAAATGGGCTATATGCCCCAGCATGACATCTTTTAGTTCATAAAGGGTCTCTTTTTAATACAGGTGTGAAAGAGTTAGCAATTTTGAAGTTTTTAGCTTTGACCTTTAGGATTTTTATATATTGCTGGTTTATTCTCATTTCTTGTTAAACTTGATTTTTAATACTTGTTTTTGATAGCCTGGCAATCTAATCTCTTAATCATGAGTGTGTACTTATGTTTGAATTTAGGTAGTCCCCAGTATCTCTTTGTAACAGGTCTCTAAAAGGAGTACAAAATTGTGTAAAATATAGTAGGAAGAGTTCTCCTCTTAGCTTTAAAAAGATAAAACCTTGTCATTATATACCCACATTTTAGAAATTGTCTTTGATATACATATTTCTAGTGTTCCATACATGTTCTTTCATGTTGTTCTATTCTTGGATAATTTAACATACAGCCCTCTGGCTTTGCCTAAGAGCGTTTGATCAGAAGTGAAGATTTGATTCCTTTGGCATTAGCTAATGCTCTCCATTGTCTGTCTCAGTATATTTGAATGCTTACAGCTAGCTTCTGCATCATGATTTTTTTTTTACTCAACTTTTTAAAATTGTGGACAAAATGCAAATAAATATTCAATAATTGCACAACCAGTCCATGTGGAACAGTGGGCTGCTGAGTCAGCAGCTCTCTGAACCAACTCTCAGTGGCTTTGTCAGCTGCCATGTGAAAAGCCCATTGGACATGCCAGAGGGGAGTTACCAAGGGAACAGCTTGATGTCCAGGTGGTGGAAAGTTGAGCGGCCCCATAGGTTGTGATTCAGGGGCATCATGCCTCTCTCAGTAGTTCTGTATCACTGGGCGAAACCCCTAATGCCTCCCTCCCCTTCCCTGTGAGTAAACCGAGGGGCCTGGACTTAGCGCAGGAGCCCTTTGCTCTCCAGCCTTCCGTGGGGACTAGGCCTGGGTGCTTCCTGGCCCATTTTGCTTTCATTTCCTTGTCTTTTTGTTCCTAGAACAAAATTAAAACTAAATGATACTAGATTGTTGAATCGAAACCAAAAGCATTTATGATCAGTAGGC
Source organism: Myrmecophaga tridactyla (assembly GCA_004026745.1). Taxonomy (NCBI): domain Eukaryota; kingdom Metazoa; phylum Chordata; class Mammalia; order Pilosa; family Myrmecophagidae; genus Myrmecophaga; species Myrmecophaga tridactyla. Next base: position 112,478 of record PVIY010002810.1, read on the forward strand.
CTCATTCTTGGTATTTTACCTATTACCTGGATGAATAATGAGATGAAACGCATTGTGAGCCTGCAATGAGGGCTAGATTTTTTTCCTTATTCTTACTACTCTTGGTATCATGATAAATTTAACTAACATCAGGGTATTCTGTACTTGCAGTCAGTTGCCTTAAGTAGTCAGCAATTTTTCTAGGAAAAAAAGTTGTTTTAAACAAGTTGCTGTAACCTGTGGAGTACAAATCTCTTTCAACCATAGCTGCTATGTGAGAGGAGGTCTGTCCTGTATCTCACTTTCTGCTGTGGTTTATTTCAACGTTGCGTGTCTTTTTCTCCTTCATTTTAAAAGCAACTTATATGAAAGTTAGTAAACTGGAATGTCACTTGTATTAGTCTGTTAAATAAGGAATTGGGTGCAGTAAAAACAGGTGATTTGTTAGGGGAACTCACCAGTGTCACTGGTGGGTTTTTGTTTAAGAAAATTTGAAAAAGTTCAAATGTCGCAAACCCACCCAGAAAGAATAACTACTTAATTTTTTTATTTAACCATACGACCTTCCATTTGCTTTGGGCAGCTCCTCTGTTGTGAATGTGTGTTCTCTCTCTGCTTTCATACGGCATTTCCGACTTCTTAAAAGGAATTTTTAACTGTCGGCATTGCCATTTAAATAGCTGATTTTAGAACCTTTGTCTTATCATCTTCTGTCTTACTTCCTTTACCCTCAGATCTCTTCCACATTAGAATGTGCCTGCCACAAAAGCAGCAGTTTAGAAGGAACATGTCCTTTCTCTGTTGGGACATTTTGGAGTCTTCCTGCTGTTGCTGCTGGCTGGGGGAATATTCTCGGCCTGCTGAGCACTTCAGTAGCTGAAATTCTGGAATGGTCTCCACAAATGTGCCAAGCAGGATTTTGCTACTAGTAGGGGTTTTCCTGTATGTGTTCCTAGCAGGATGTGTTTCCTTTTGTGTGAATCTATTGAAAGTTCCCTGAACCGTAGAAGTACATCTGCAGGAATCTTTAAACAGATCACTTCTCAATAAACAGGAAAACGGCAAAATTGTGGTTATCTTTTTTGTTCTAGGAGATTGACAGAAAAGATCAGAGAAAAGTAGTAACATTTACTCAGGTGTTCTAAGTGTATTTTACCTGGTGCCATTACAGTTAAAGCACCCTGACTTGTCTATGTTCTTCCTTACTTCAAATATTTCTTTTGTATATTTCTATACATATTTTGGTTACAAAGCACCATAAAAAGCATGCCTTTAAACTCTCCTTAAAAAAAAAGGCTGAGGACTGTCAGCTAATCCTGAGATTGGTGTTTTATTTTAAGATGGTGTTTAGCCCGCTTTTCTCTTTCACATATGAAACCAGCCCTTAACCCATAGAGGTAGACCTAATTTTACTGGTTGCTTTTGCTTACGATGTTCACCCAGCATGTAAAGAAAAATTTAGTCTATTTTGATATCCTTAGTTGAGTTGTTACATATTACTGGTTATCAGTAGTCAGCTATTAGAGTTTCTTTATTTAAAATTAAAAGCCGGAGTATATTATCTGCTGATTAGAAGTTTATTAGAATAGTTTTTTGGACAGTCAAGACCTAATCTTTAATCCTCTTTCCTCTTTAACTCACTATTCCTGGAATTAAAACCAACACTTCACATACAAAGAAAGAAAAAAGCCCAATGGTTTTTATTATAATTGCTTTAGTCATATTAATGATGTTTCAATTTGTATTCTAACTAGAACTTAAAAAAAAAAAAAAAGCCTTTTTGAATAAAAGCCAAATGGGGAGAATCAACACCAAATACCACTCCCTGGGCTATGGAAATGAGTCTCAATAAATTTGTAATGTAAAGATTCATGGGCAGAATTAAGTAGTGTAAGTGACCCTGTTCCAGAATTCAAAAGGAATTTGACTTTTGCATTGCTTTTGTTAATTATTATTACAGGAGCGTTGGTGGTGTGTAATGAGTCATCCATGTGCTGGCTTGGGTCTAATTGTTGGGGGACCTCTGCAGCTTAGGAGGACACTTGGCAGGGTGGGCAGCCCTCTCCATTTTCCACGGTAGAGGTTTTGAGCAAACACAGGAGAGAGCAGCCCATAGTTGAGCCTGTGCCCTCAACCTATTTTCATGTCTTTCAAAGGTATATTGTTATATAACAAAAAGCATTCTAGAATAGTGCTAATCTTATTGTAAATATGGGTAGAGTGATGAATTGCATTAAAAAAATAATTAATAAAACCAATCAACATATAATATGAACATTCTTTTTTTATCACATAGTTGTATATTGATCATCATGATCATTTCTTAGAGCATTTGCATCAATTCAGAAAAAGAAATAAGAAGAAAACAGAAAAAAATTCGTATATACCATACCCCTTACCCCTCCCTTTCGTTGATCACTAGCATTTCAAGCTACTAAATTTATTTTAACATTTGTTCCCCCTATTATTTATTTATTTTCGTCCATATGTTTATGGACTCATCTGTCCATAAGGTAGATAAAACAAGCATCAGACACAAGGTTTTCACAATCACCCAGTCACATTGCGAAAGCTGTATTATTATACAATCACCTTCAAGAAACATGCCTACTGGAACATAGCTCTGTGTTTTCAGGCAGTTCCCTCCAGCCTCTCCATTATACCTTAACTGAAAAGGTGGTATCTATTTAATGTATAAGAATAACCTCCAGGATAACCTCTTGACTCTGTTTGAAATCTCTTAGCCATTGACACTTTATTTTGTCTCATTTCTCTCTTCCCCCTTTCAGTTAAGAAGATTTTCTCAATCACTTGATGCTGAGTTCCAGCTCATTCTAGGATTTCTGTCCCATGTTGCCAGGAAGGTCCACACCCCTGGGAGTCATGTCCCATGTAGAGAAGGGGAGGGCAGTGAGTGTGCTTGTCGTGTTAGCTGAGAGAGAGAGGCCACATCTGAGCAACAAAAGAGGTTCTCTGGGGGTGACTCTTAGGCCTAATTTTAAGTAATCTTAGCCTATCTTTTGTGGGGTTGAGTTTCATATGAACAAACCCCAAGATTGGGGTCTCAGCCTATTGCTTTGGTTATCCCCACTGCTTGTGAGAATATCAAGAATTCTCCACTTGGGGAAGTTGAATTTTCCCCCTTTCTTACCATTCCCCCAAGAGAACTTTGCAAATACTTTTTGATGAATTGCATTTTATACGGCCTTAGATAAGGTTTGTAATTCCAAAATTTTGTGGAAATTAAAACCATGTTCTTTTTTTTTTTTTTGCGTCGAAAGTCAATTTATTTTAAAATTGGAGAACATTTCTTTGATTGGCTTGATGAATGACATTGCTACATTGTTCTCCTTCTTTATCATTGAGATGATCTTAAAATTGCAGTTTTATGAATTTGTACTTGAAAGACTTAATAAGCTGGCACCTTCTCCAAGTCTGAACTATTCTCTTACAAGACATTTACAGTTGAGCCTATTATTACTTTGTACCTTTTTCATTAGCAGGTATTTAAGGGCCCACTATTGAAAATTTATTATATTAGTTCAGGATTTTAAATGTATTCTTTTAAATATAATCCAGAGTTATATTCCTTTACAAAATGCCTTAGTTTTGAGGACATCTTACTTGTCTAATTTTTTTATTTGGTTGGCTTGGGCAAGATATTTTAACCAAAGAAATCCTGATTCGATAATGGGACATCTTAATTTGGAAATTTATACCTGAACATTAAAAAAATTGGTGAAAACACTAACATGAGTTAACAATGTAGCGAGCTCTCTTAAGAAATGGGTAGAGGGCGGCTGCTGTGGCTCCGCAGGCAGAGCTCCGACCTGCCGTGCTGGAGGTCTGGAGTTCGATCCCTGGTGCCTCCTGCCCATATGCAAATTAAAAAAAAAAAAAAAAAAAGAAATGGGTAGGTTTTGGTTTTGGGTATTTTTCATTTTTTTCCTTTGAGGGAAAATTAAAGTATAGTAAACACATTAAAAAAAAATTGTGATAGCTTTTTTAAGCTATTCATATACCAAACAGTTTGTCCATTTAAAGTGTACCATTCAGTGACTTTTTAATATATTAAAAAATATGTATGACATCACCACAGTTAATTTTAGAACATTTTCATCACCTCAGGAAGTAACCTTGTATCTTTTAGCTATGATCTTTCTGTCTATTTCCCCTGTTGCCTCCCAAACAACCACTAACCTACTTTGTCTTTCTAGGTTTCCCTGTTCTGGACTATAGTTGAGTATAATCATCCACTGTGGGGTCTTTTGTAACTGGATTCTTTCACATAACATAACGTTTTCAGGGTTCATTCATATTGTAACAAATGTCAGTACTTCGTTCCTTTTTTATGACTGAGTAGTATTCCATTGCATGGATATACTACATTTTATTTATCCATTTCTCAGTTGATGGGCATTTGTAATGCTTCTCCCTTTTGGCTATTTTGAATAATGTTGTATAAACTTAATGTACAAGTTTCTGTGTGAACATACGATTTAATTTCTCTTGAATATATAGCTAAGAGTGAAATTGCTGGGACATGTGGTAACTGTTTAATTGTTTGAGGAACTGCCAGATTGTTTTCCAAAGTGGCAGAAATTTTGCTTTTTATTTTTGCATGGGCAGACACCGGGAATTGAACCCACATCTCTGGCATGGCAGGCAAGACCTCTGCCTGGTGAGTCACTGAGGCCTGCCCTATTTTACATTATTACCAGCAGTGTATGAGGGTTCTGATTTCTCCGTATCTCCATCAGTGCCCTTGTTACCTGGCTCTTTGATTTAGAATTATTTTATGAAGCACCACAATAATAATGAAAGTAATATAGAGCTTATGAGACAAGGTATATTATTAATGACCACTCATTAGTTTCCTCGTGTGTGTGTTTTATTTTTTTATTAGAAGTTGTGGGTTTATGGAAGAGTCATGTATAAAATACAGGATTTCCATATACCACTCCACCACCAACACCTGAGGTTGTGTGGAACATTTGTTACAGTTGATAATTTCACATTTTTATAATTGTACTATAATTAAAGCCCATGGTTTAAGATTCACTTTTTTTTTTTAGGTGAAGAAAGTGTTTATTTAGATTTTCTTCATTATGAAAACATTTTTTATTGTGAAATATAACATATATAAAAAAAGCAATAAATTTCCAACTATATTTTCACGAGTAGTTATAGAACAGATTTCAAAATTTGGTATGGGTTACAGTTCCACAATTTCAGATTTTTCCCTCTAGCTGCTCCAAGACACGGGAGACTAAAAGAAATATCAGTATAATGATTCAGCAGTCATATTCATTTGTTAAATCCTGTCTTCTCTTTTACAAGTCCTCCTTCTCCTTTGATCCTACTCCCAGTCTTTAGGAATATTTGGGTTATGCCCATTCTCACTTTTTCATGTTGAAAGGGGGTATCAATCATATAGGATAGGGGGGTGGAACTAGTTGATCTCCTTGGAGAGGCTGGTCCCTCTGGGTTTCAGGACTTATTTGACCTAGAAACCATCTGGAAGAGGATAGGTTTCTGGAAAGTAAACTTAGTGTGTAAAACTTTTGTAGAATCTCAAATAGAGCCCTGGGTGTTCTTTAGAGTTAACAGGAATGCAGTTGGTTGGGTTTTGGGAAACTGTGGCAATTAGCAATGTCTAGCGGAAGCTTGCATAAGAGTGGCCTTCATAATAACTTCTTGAATCTGTTGTAACACCCTTAGCCTCTGATTCCTTATTTTGTTACATTTCTTTTCACCCTTTTGGTCAGGAAGGCGTTGTCAATCCCATGGTGTCAGGGTTAGTCGTGCCCCATGTTGCCAGGGAAACTTGACCCCTGGATGTCATGTCCCATGTAGGGGGAGGGTAATGATTTTAGTTGCAGAGTTGGGCTTAGAGAGAGGCCACATCTGAGCAACAAAAGAGATTTTCAGAAGCAACTCTTAGGCATAAAATTCTAGGTAGGCTTAGCTTCTCCTCTATAGAAAGAAGTTTCATAAGATCAAGTGTGAAGATCAAGGGCTTGGCCTATTAATTTGGGAGTCCCTAATGTTTGAGAGAGTATCAGGGGTTTTCCAGGTGGGAAAGTTTAGTAGTTCCATGTTTTTACTCCAGTCACTTAAGGGATTTTGCCACTACTTTCCGATGATCTTCCCAACATACTCTGATATGCGTCTGGGTATTACATTAAGCTATACAGAATTACAAGCCTTTGTTCCCATTTTGGGCTCCATGTGTATGTGTTGCTTAAATGAGTTCTCCAGACGGGTTGAGTTAGATTGTGTGTTACAGAAAATTTAGGTTTTGGGTAAAATAAACCTCTCTTCCTTTGGTCACTTACGTACAGTAAGTGAAGCTCTAAATACAGACAGTATCTTCCTTTGCCCTGTATTCTGATTTACCTTTAGTCTCAACCAGATGGGCTTTGTTCTTATCTCTAATTGAAGCCTAATCTCTTTTTTGGTTTCTTTAATAATTGTTGTATGTAGAAATGCTGACTTTCACAGTTGCAGAACTCCAACTCTTTGTTTTTTTATTTATTAAACATGCCAACATACAAACATAAACATTCTTACCATATGATCATTGCATTCTACATATATAATCAGCAACTCACAATACCATCACATAGTTGTATATTCGTCATCATGATCATTTCTTAGAGCATTTGCTTCAATTCAGAAAAAGAAATAAAAAGAAAACAGAAAAAAAATTCATACATACCATACCCCTTACCCCTCCCTTTCATTGATCACAAGCATTTCAATCTACTAAATTTATTTTAACATTTGTTCCCCCATTATTTATTTATTTTTAATCCATATATTAAAAAAATTTTTATTAGTAAAACCAATCAACATACAGTATGAACATTCTTTTTATATCACATAGTTGTATATTCATTATCATGATCATTTCTTAGAACATTTGCATCAATTCAGAAAAAGAAAACAGAAGGAAGTTCATATATAACATACCCCTTATCCCTCCCTTTCCTTAATCACTAGCATTTCAATCTGCTAAATTTATTATTATTTTTAAAATTTTTTATTAATTTTTAAATTAAAAAAATATGACTAGAAACACAAACATTCTTAATATATGATCATTCCATTCTACATATATAATCAGTAATTCACACAATCTGCTAAATTTATGTTAACATTTGTTCTCCCTATTATATATTTATTTTTAATCCATGTGTTTTACTCATCTGTCCATAAGGTAGATAAAAGAAGCTTCAGACACAGGTTTTCACAATCACACAGTCACATTGCAAAAGCTATATCATTATACAATCATCTTCAAGAAACATGGCTATTGGAACACAGCTCTACATTTTCAGGCAGTTCCCTCCAGCCTTTCCATTACACCTTAACTAAAAAGGTGTTATCTATATAATGTGTAAGAATAACCTCCAGGATAACCTCTCGACTCTGTTTGGAATCTCTCAGCCATTAACACTATATTTTGTCTCATTTCTCTCTTCCCGCTTTGGTTGAAAAGGTTTTCTCAATCTCTTGATGCTGAGTCCCAGCTCATTCTAGGATTTCTGTCCCACATTGCCAGGAAGGTCCATGGCCCTGGGAGTCATGTCCCACGTAGACAGGGGGAAGGCGGTGAGTTTGCTTGTTGTGTTGGCTGAGAGAGAGAGGCTACATCTGAGCAACAAAAGAGGTTCTCTTGGGGATGACTGTTAGGCCTAATTTTAAGTAGGCTTAGCTTATCTTTTGCAGGGTTAAGTTTCATATGAACAACCCCCCAGATTGAGGGCTCAGCCTATTGCTTTGGTTGTCCCCACTGCTTGTGGCAATATTAGGAATTCTCCACTTGGGAAAGTTGAGTTTTCCCCCTTTCTTGCCATTCCTGCAAGGGGACTTTGCAAATACTTTTTTATTCACTGTTCAAATCACTCTGGGATTTATTGGGGCATCACTCTGGACAAACCTACAAAATCTCATGCCCTATTCAAGGTTCCATCTACTTATGGTGTTCAATTAAGCTGTTCACATGAGTTATATTAGGAAATGCACTAGTCAAAACATAAATGTTGTTCCAAATGAACAATTTTTTTGTTTTAGTTACACATGTAAGTTAAAGTTTTAACATAGTAATTACCATCTATTTTCAATACCCTGCAGTATTGACATTCCTTTGTTCTTCCTCATGCAAAAACATTTTTAAATTTGTATATTTAGTCACTATCATTAAACACTCTAGGCATTCATAGATCATACCATCTCAGTCTTTATCGTCTCTCTTTCCTTCTGTTTTCATTTGTGCCCCCAGCCCCCCTCCCTCTATCATTCTCACATTTAGCTTCATTCAGTGTTCTAACATCATTGTGCTACAATCAGTGTTACCTGAGTTTTTGATTCTAGTGTGTGAAGTGGTGCCATGTTGCAGTTTTGATTTGCATTTCTCTCATGACTAATGATATTGAGCATCTTTTTATATGAATATTGGCAATTTGTATAACCTTCCTTGGAGAAATGCCTATTCAGACCCTTTGCCCATTTTCAAATTGTGTTGTCTTTTCTTTTTTAAAAAATTTATTTATTAATTAAAAAAATAAACAAAATAAAACAACATACATAATCAGTAATTCACAATATCATCACTTAGTTGCATATTCATCATTTCTTAGAACATTTGCATTAATTCAGAAAAAGAAATAAAAAGCCAATAGAAAAAGAAATAAAACGAACACAGGAAAGAAAAAAAAAAAGATTATACCTACCATACCCCTTACCCCTTGCTTTCATTGATCACTACCGTTTAAACTAAATTTATTTTAGCATTTATTCCCCCTATTATTTATTTTTATTCCATATGTTCTACTCGTCTTTTGACAAGGTAGATAAAAGGAGCATCAGACACAAGGTTTTCACAGTCACACAGTCACATTGTTACAGCTGTATCATTATTCAATCATCCTCAAGAAACATGGCTATGGGCGGCTGCCGTGGCTCAGCAGGCAGAGCTCCGACCTGCCGTGCTGGAGGTCTGGAGTTCGATCCCTGGTGCCTCCTGCCCATATGCAAATTAAAAAAAAAAAGAAAAGAAACATGGCTACTGGAACACAGCTCTACATTTTCAGGCAGTTCCCTCCAGCCTCTGCATTACATCTTGACTAACAAGGTGATATCTATTTAATGCATAAGAATAACCTCCAGGATAACCTCTCGACCCTGTTTGGAATCTCTCAGCCATTGACATTTTGTCTCATTTCCCTCTTCCCCCTTTTGGTCCAGAAGGTTTTCTCAATCGCTTGATGCTGAGTCTCCGTTCATTCCAAGATCTCTGTCCCACGTTGCCAGGAAGGTCCACACCCCTGGGAGTCATGTCCCACGTAGAGAGGGGTAGGGTGGTGAGACTGCTCATTGTGTTGGCTGGAGAGAGGGGCCACATCTGAGCAACAAAAGAGGCTCTCTTGGGGGTGACTCTTAGGCCTAAATTTTAAGTAGACTTGACCTATCCTTTG